>JASKGN010011136.1:0-15505 GCA_030556245.1 Falagria sp. GC000072 | reverse complement strand
TGAATCTGTTCCATGATAATTCCGGGACTACTAACGACACCTTTCTCATAGATTTTGACCCACTTAAACCGTAACGCTATTTTACATACAGTTACGCATCTAGTAGTACTTTATCCATGATACTACTCTGACTATTACAAGGATTCAATATCCTTGATGGTGACCAAAATACGCAAATGATATTCCTCTCTATATTTATATATCATTCATGATGCCTCATATCCGAATAATAATTTACCGAGACAGCTTTTAATTACAATCCCTTGTTGTTTCCACTAGTACACACACACACACACATGTGCTCTCTTCTAATACTTTTTTCATTGTTTTAGTTCAAACAGTTGAATTCTGTTGAAAGTTGTATATCAAAAGAAAGAATAGTAGAGCCAAAATGAGCAGCTACTATTGTGTAAGTCTTTTTTACATTGTGCTAGTTTTGTTTGTACTTTTTTGTCCCTTTCATGTTTACGCATGTTCTATTTACAAAACTAATTTTGCGTTTGGATTTTGTTTTGTTTGATTACCAAAAATTATACTAACATTCTAAGTGACCTTCCCTTTTAATTTTTTTTTAATTCAGGTTTAGGGTCATGCAATTTTTAAGAAAGGGGCAAAACATAATTGAATTAATAAACATTTTGTTAATTAATTAGTGATGAAGAAATTTCAAGTCTCTTTTTGTAAGTTGAGTTGTGTTCTGTTAGGGTTTTTCCCTTTTTAATAATGAAAAGCTTGGAAATCACGCTTTTCACTTTAGACTCGTGAGAGCAATGCGTTATATTAGCTCAACGCGAAGAAACAATGAGTACTGTAATTCTGCTGCATTGAAAGAAAGAAAAGCTGAAATGAAATCTCCAAATGGGAATAAACCTCATGCACGAACAATTCATATCTTTTATCTATTATTATGACATCAGACATTGTTCTACATGCACTTCTAAATTATTGAAATGGTACTACAATTATAATTCTTGTATCAAAGGAACTTTCATATCAGAATAAATTTTCCACATCAATAAATCACTTAAAATAAATTACATCGGCTTAAAACTAAATGTTGAAAACGGAAAAAAGCAGGCAGTTTCCTTCCCAGAAAAAAAAACATCAAGCGCTTTTTGAAAATAGCTTGGTTTTTTGTTGTATGCTGGCTGAGCAAATAAAAAAGGATTTGTATGCAATGCAAATATCAAATACCATAAAATGTGATACAAATGTACCATAATAATTCTCGCAAGAGTAAAATATCCGCATCTAAATGTGTTTCTTATTCTTATTTCTAGACGACGGTGTGGAATTTCCGGGAGTCGCGGTATAAAATGTCCCGATTATCTCAACTGTTCTATACCGTCGAGGTGGGTGACACGAAATTCACGATTCTAAAGCGATACCAGAACCTGAAACCCATTGGATCTGGAGCACAAGGAATCGTTTGGTAAGTTGCCCCAAAAGATATCCAACATCATTCGTAGTCGAATGGGTAGTTGTAGCTAATAATACATCATCATATTATTGATTTGTTGTGCATTTGATTGCTTCTAATTTATTTTGTTTCTTGGCAAGTTGTGTTTTTTATCGACGTATTTTTTTAGTTGATTTGGTTTTTCTTTTACAACTTTAATTTACAAATACTATCTAGGCACAAAAGCAAGCAGTGCTGATTTGTTCACTTCAAGTAGTTTGGTTATTGGTATTGTTATTAGTCATTGTTAAATTGCAAATCGGACGAACAAATTGATAGTATAAATAAATAATTGATGGCAAATATGAGTGTAAAACGTTGGGAATTCGCCGACGCTGAATTTGTGGTGCCCATTCGGTATGATAAATTGACACCGAAGGGCGGCGGTGCTCAAGGTCTTGTTTGGTAAGTTCTGTCCTTATAATCGGGGTATCTTTATTAACAATAGCATAAAGCAGTCTGTTGTTAGATAAACTTTTACAACACACACCTATATGTCACGGCATAAAAATGACTCGGCATACATGGATTTTGGATTTTGATTGCATGAGTAGTTTTTTAGCTTCGACACGTTTATAGGTCGTTTTCGTATCTCTGTTGTTGCGTCTTTACATTTGTGCTGTTCATCCCCTGTCTTTGTATCATTTTCTCAATTGTTTTGCATTTTCCAGTGCTGCAGTCGATACGATAACTCAAAACAATGTAGCGATTAAGAAACTGAGCCGACCATTCCAAAATGTTACGCATGCCAAACGTGCGTACCGAGAGTTCAAATTGATGAAATTAGTTAATCACAAGAATGTAAGTTTTCTAGTAACAAATCAAATATTACTTGATTAAATATATTACAATAATTTTTAGATAATCGGACTGCTGAATGCTTTCACGCCACAGAAGTCCCTTGAAGAATTCCAAGATGTGTACCTAGTCATGGAACTAATGGACGCCAATCTTTGTCAGGTGATCCAAATGGATCTGGATCACGAACGAATGAGCTACCTGCTGTATCAGATGTTATGCGGCATTAAGCATTTACATTTAGCTGGAATTATTCATAGGGTGAGTTGAATTTTTGACTCCTCTCAAGAGGCCATTAATTTAAATAGGTCATCAGTGGTTTCCAATTTGTTTGCCACATTTGATTTAAATTGCAAAGCAAAGCAAACGCACATTGCAGGAGCAAATATCATCACAAAACACATTAATGTAAATTGCCTCATTCATTTTCATTGTTTATCGCAGCAATCATGACAATGATGTCCAAATAATAATACATTTTTTGTTTTTTGTTGTAGGATTTGAAACCAAGCAATATTGTAGTTAAATCGGACTGTACGCTAAAGATATTAGATTTCGGCTTGGCACGAACGGCAGGAACAACTTTTATGATGACGCCCTACGTTGTTACTAGGTATTATCGAGCACCAGAAGTCATCCTCGGAATGGGCTATACGGAAAACGTCGACATTTGGTCAGTTGGTTGTATAATGGGAGAAATGATTCGCGGTGGTGTACTATTTCCTGGAACTGATCACATTGATCAATGGAATAAAATCATTGGTAAGTATA
Organism: Falagria sp. GC000072; assembly: GCA_030556245.1. NCBI lineage: Eukaryota > Metazoa > Arthropoda > Insecta > Coleoptera > Staphylinidae > Falagria > Falagria sp. GC000072. The sequence goes on along the minus strand of JASKGN010011136.1, from coordinate 12,477 downwards.
AGATTTGAAAGCATCATCTTTATTCAATCATAATTTGGTTAATTGTAATTTAGAGCAACTTGGAACGCCATCCCCACAATTCATGGTGCGTTTACAGCCAACTGTGCGCAACTACGTTGAAAATCGCCCGCGTTATTCGGGCTATCCGTTTGAGAAGCTCTTCCCTGATCTTCTATTTCCATCCGATAGTAGTGAGCACAATAGACTGAAAGCAAGCCAGGCGCGCGACCTCCTATCGCGGATGCTGGTCATAGATCCAGAACGACGAATATCTGTCGACGAAGCTCTTCTTCATCCGTATATCAATGTATGGTATGATGAGCAGGAGGTGAATGCTGTAAGTTGATTGAAAATTTTTATTGAACAATGGCATGTTGAATTGATGAATTCAACTTTATTTTAGCCTGCGCCAGCTCCGTATGATCACAGCGTTGATGAAAGGGAGCATACCGTTGAACAATGGAAGGAGCTAATTTATCAGGAGGTTATGGAATACGAAAGTTCGCATAATACAAGGGCCTCATCCTCCTCACAACCCAGTCCTGCTTCAGGCTCTGAGCCGAATGGTACCGATAATTTACGGTAGACCAGGTATTATCACAAGCAAGAGAATGCAGGATTCAGTCATGATTTATGATTTGTTTTATATTGCAGGGTCTGATTTGAGCACAAGTTGCAATTACGACTAGTCTGAAAAGCGCTATAATGCAGCAGCCGTTAAGAAGTACGAATACACATAAGTAGAATTAGATATAAAAGTGAAGAACAGATATACACAAGATTTAAGTAAATTTAATTATTTAAGCAAAATACATGCGAGTTAAACAAGTGCATACTTGAAGTTACATAATTAAAGTACACAAACAATAATGGCCGAGAGTTCTTTAGAAGTTACAAATAATACAAAATTCAAGTTACACTTTATCAACACGGGTCTTTTTCAATTAAAAGAAAATTACACATACAATCGCATTGATCAATTATCGAGTTTGAAGAACGCCGACAGCAATTGCAATCTTGCAGTTGTAAGTACATAATGTTTTATTCAAATGCCGATTGACTGCAAGTAATTTTAACGTATTTAATATGCTATATTGATAATAATAAAAGGAAAGTCTTCGAAGATAATTAAAAAGAATCGGAGGATTTTGGTAGAGACGCATGCGCGAAGTTTGGATACTATTAGTGTGAATTTGAAGCAGAAGCATAAATAGACAAAATCTGTGAAAATTATACAAATGCAATGAAACAAATGAAATGATGAACATTCTTAATCCATATGTGTGATATTAATAAACGTTATACTGGATTATACAAGAATAAGATATGTAAGTAAGATAATAAATTAATTAGGGCTGCATACTTTTGGAGGTATGTGTATTATTGATACAATGCTGGGGATGTGAAAGAATCGCATATTTATGATGAAAACAAATGTTGTTTGTGTAATTTAGATAGTTAGGCGATGATCAATTGATACCTAGATAACAATTACAAAAAATAATTGCGTGTTTCATTACGTCCACGAAGTGTTTGATGTCATACGCATGCGCAGTTTAATTTTAACTTCGCCTACGTAGGAACTTCCAACAATTCGTCGACGTAATGAAACAAACTCAATTTGCAATCAATTGCAATTTTCCTCTTTGTTGCGTTATTACAATAAACATAAGTTATTCAAATGTATGGTGTAATAAATAATTGATAAATCATTTTGTATTCATAATGCTAAAAGAAGATGAAGATAATGATGCATATACATACAAAGTTATAAAAAATTGAAACTAACTTATAACTAATGCATAAAATTAAAATATAAGAGCCGAAGCAATATTTTTCATACATTACATAAAATGCTGACAAATGAGAAACGATTTTGAATGAAAGTAAAGCTCATTTCAAACTAATATGTTTAAAGCTCCACAGTTAACACGTTTTTTACCTGAACAATGGCCATTGTAACATTAAAACCGCGTATTGATTTTCGAGGGCAAATTGTAATTGCACTCTTTTGTTTTGCACCTTTTGCAAATTTGCCTAGGAACTAATGATTTTTACACAGAAGACAATACCATTTGTTATGCAAGTTTTGCTTTCATTTGCGCGTTACAACCAATGTTTCCACGACGTTCAAATAATCATTAGAATAAACAATTGATAACGAGTTGAAATTTGCCCTTAAATAAAATACGCAGCAGACAACAACCGAGACGGCATAGAAAATTAAGATGAATATTCTTAGAATAGCGAACATAATATAATAATCATTAATGAAAGAACTATTATTAAAAAATAATTAATTATTAATAATTGCAAGGAAAATTATGATGAAATTTCATAGGGGTAGTTTAATACTGTGCCATAAATAAGTACACATAAACAAATTTATTTCAAAAGAAGCGACGGTTACTTTCTGTTTTGCGAAAGGAAGACATTTTGAAAATGTACAATGTTAAGACTATGTGCAATTTCACTTCGTAATGTTATCTGCGAACCCTGGTGATAGATTGCCGCGAAAACATGCCGGCATTCAAATGCAAATGGCGTTTTGCTCCAATTTTCTGCTAAGAAAGTATATGAAATTTATGGCCGGCTATGTATGCGCAAAGGCAATACGAAACTGAAGAAACAATGTACCCTAATTATCACTAATTTATAACAATAAGTTACTTCATACTATGTAATTGCATATTGTACGTGATCCGATCCAATATTACAAAATAATAAACAATTAACTACATTTAGGCAAAATGAAAAAGAAACATACAAATTAATTGTATAAAGAATGAATAATCAGTGACATTTTAGTGAATTTTTGTAGTAGATATACACAAAGCGTTAAGCAAATGATTGACGACGATTATTTAAATTCCATTTATTTTCTTTTTGATATTATTTATTGTTTTATTGAGCGAAATGATTTGTTTCAACTTTTTAGAATTCAATTCACCTTTTTGCTCTTATTCAACAAACACGTCTGTTGAAACTCATGGACTTGTCTATTGAAAACAAGAAACACGTGATAACTTCATTTAAATTATTCTACGACTCCTATTCTAAATATTGAAAAGTGAGGACAACCCTATCTTACTAAACCATTTTTATTAAGTAAAAATAAATGTTTGTGTAATTTAAATGATGACTTGAATAGGAAATAAAAATTACCATAGACTACATACCTTTAAGATTATCACATTTTTAATATTCCCTATTTATCTATTTACTTAATTCTTTTATTTGTTTTAACATAATCTCTAATGTGTAACTTTAAAATTTAAAACAGTTGAATATTGGGAATTTCCTAAGATTTTAAGTTGTATATAGTGTGAATTCCAAATATCTACTTAAAGGTGGTAAATTTGACATTTGAAGAATTAAAACAATGTCTTAAGGGGCCGAATTAATATTATATTAATAGGAAAGTAATTATGAGTAAAACAATGCCCCTTAAAACATTGTTTTAATTCTTAAAATGTATAATTTATCACTTTTAACGCCACCAGAGGTCTCATTGATTTATGGAATTCTGGGAATTCCCACTATATACTTAAAATATCTTTGGGAATTCCCAATATTCAACTGTTTCAAATTTTACAAAGATAGATAACCCAATATACACATTGCATAAATATATACCACCAAATATGTCAGTAGCCACGTTGGAAGTGTCGACTTGTCACTCTCTTATTTGTGTTTCTGATTCCAGATCTAGTAGAATAAGTACCTACATAAATAAATGCAAAAATCTTGAGTTGAATCCCCAAAACTTCATTAGGTAACGTACAAAATTATTCCTCTTTGATCTCCCCCAAATACAAACAAATTCTCATTCCAGTTGCTTTTCTTATTCTTCATTTAACACAAAATGAAAGTGAAAGATTTAGAACGAACGGCTAATATAGCCTGGTCGCCGACAACTGTGTCTCCAATTTATTTGGCTGCAGGCACAGCTGGTCAACAATTAGATGCCTCTTTCAACACAAATGCTTCCCTGGAAATTTTCGCGTTAAATTTACATGAACCTGGTACTGAACTTGAGACTAAAGCAAGCATTGCAAGTGATCAACGTTTCCACAAATTAGCTTGGAGTAGTTACGGTAGTGAAGGTGGTACAATTGTTGGTGGTTGCGATGGTGGTATCATGCAAATATACAATGCTTCCAAGATGTTACAAGGTGAACCTGCATTGGTTTCCAAACAAGATAAACATGTGGGTGCAGTTCATTCGATTGATTTCAATCCGTTTCAAAACTATTTATTGGCATCTGGTGCTGCATCGTCAGAAATTTTTATTTGGGACTTGAACAATTTATCGTCCCCAATGACTCCTGGAACTAAATCACAACCTCCTGAAGATGTTTTAAGTATACAATGGAATAAACAAGTCCAACACATATTAGCTTCGACATTTTCAACTAAATGTGTCGTTTGGGATTTGAGGAAAAACGAAACAATTATTAAGCTTACCGATACAGTATCACGCATTCGTTGGAAAGTTGTAGCTTGGCATCCTGAAGTTGCAACTCAATTATGTCTTGCTTCTGAGGAAGATCAAGCGCCTGTTATACAATTGTGGGATTTACGATTTGCTACGTCACCATTAAAAACTCTTGAGAATCATCAACGAGGTATTCTTTCAATGGCTTGGTGTACACAAGATCCAGATTTGCTTATTTCTGGGGGTAAAGATAATAGGATTCTTTGTTGGAATCCAAATTCAACTCAACAAGGTGGTGAAATTCTCTCGGAAGTTGCTACAACTAGCCAATGGAGTTTCGATATTGCTTGGTGTCCAAAGAATCCTGTATTAGTGGCTACACCAAGTTTCGATGGACATGTTTCTGTATATTCATTGCTTGGTGGTAAAACTCAACAAATTCAAACGACAAATAAAATTGCTGACAGTTTTCCTGGTATGGATCCTGGAGATTATGTTCAAGCACCTATTCAACAAACTCCTGCTACTGTTGTTAGTGTGGATTTAAGCAAGGCTCCAAAATGGTTGAAAAAACCTGTTGGGGCTTCATTTGGGGTGAGTTTTCTTTGTTTTTTGTTTGCAAGTTTTTATATTGGGTGTTCAGGAATGTTTTAATGTTCACGTGATTAAAATAAGTCACGTGAACATTTAACATTTTCTAAATTAGTAATTTATCAGATAAATTGCGCATGTACAGTGTAAATTCAATTAATTCGTATAAAAAACAATTGAAAATCGGGGGAAACCCAATGAAAAGTTATATACTCAGTTGCACATGCGCAATAAAATCTGCCATGAGTATATTTCCCACCTTACACTTAATTTAATTTTCAAAATAAATATTTGCTTTTAGTTTGGTGGAAAATTAATAACTTTTGATCATGATAAATCTGGAGTACAACAACAACAAGTTGCTAATGGTCAAGTGTCCCATGTATCACGACCAATTTATATTAGCCAAGTAATAACAGAAGCAGATTTAGTAAAGAAAAGTACTGAATTGGAACAAGCTTTAGAATACGGCAATTTTGCTGGTAAAACTTAATTTCATTCATTCCTTACTTTGAAATCCTACATAATTTTAATATTCGTAGAATATTGTCTTCAAAAAGCTGATTCTTCAAATGATCAACACACTCGTTACGTTTGGCATTTCTTAAAGGCTAATTTTGAACAAAACCCAAGAACTGAATTTCTTAACTTATTGGGTTATAAGATTGAAGATGTCACTGCGAAATTAGAACAGCATATCAAACAAGCAAGTGCAGATGATGACCATTTGCTTCAATTAAGTCAAGAATTTGCAGCGAGTAGGGTAAAGTATTATTCATTTGTTTTAAATTTTTTGATTTTAATTTTAATTTCTTCTAGATTGATACAAACGACGCATTTAATACAAGTCAACTAGAACCAAAAGTATTAGTAGCTCCTTATAAAATTAAAACTGGCGATGATTCAGATGGTTTAATTGCTCAAGCATTACTTCTTAATAATGTCGAGGCTGCAACAACATTGTGTCTTCAAGCAAAGCGTTATGCTGATGCTATTGTTATTGCATGGGCCGGGGGCCCAGAATTGTTTGCTAGAACTCAAGCAAAGTATTTGGCGAAATGTCAAGGATATGTGTCGTCTTTAATATCTGCTTTAGCTACTGAAGATTGGGGTGCAGTTATTAAAGATTGCGATATTGAGAGTTGGCGTGAAGCTTTAGTAGCTGCTCTTACTCATTCATCTAATGACGATTTACCTGTATTATGTGGTAAGTGATGATTAAGTTACATAAAAAAATTTTTTTTCAGAGAAAGAAGAGTTTTTTATATGAATGATATAAAATAAATATTTAATTCATGTTAAAAAGTTTTAAAATGCATGTTGAATTTCTATGATAATTTTTTATCTCATTTTTATCTCAAGAAAGTACGTAATGCATGGCTTTTTTATCATTATATAAATATTGAGTTTCGTAATTGTTTAAATAACTAAAAAAAGAAAAAAAAATATGTACAAATAATAGATACATTCGTTATTTTATTACTGTTTTTATTAATCTGATGTATTACCGAAATTATTACTGAAGAAATGTGTAATAATTCTTTGTAATATAGACGCGGACTGTCAACTGTCAAACTGACTTGCTTGAATCGTTTTAATAGGCAAATTATCATTTTTTTGCTACCAATCAGATATAAAGTGACAATTATTACAGAGTTTCAGTATTACAGAAACTTATTAACGTAGCAAAACAACGTTATTAAAAAGAAATCAGTAATAACGATCTTATTACGTAAAATTAATAAAGAAAATTAGTAATAAATTGACATTAAAGGCTGCAATAAAATAACGAATGCTGCTAATTAGCTGCATTCATTATTTTATTAAAGACTTTATTAATGACATTAATAATAATTATAATATATTAATAAAATAACGAATGCAGCTAATTGTGTTTTTTTAAATCTATTTTATTAAATTACGATTAATTGTTAAATATTCTTATCTAGAAATGATGGGAATACGTTTAGAAGAAGAAAGTAAACTTCGTTCAAACCCAAAACTTTTACAAGATGCTCAGTTATGTTACATCTGTGCTGGCAGTTTTGAGAAATTAGTAACTTCATGGAGTTCAAAAGCAAAGAATTCCACAAATGAATTGCAAGATTTAGTAGAACTCGTAACATTCTTACAAAAATCTATCGAACGCCAAGGGAGAATAGTTCAAGTCAATGGCCACCTTGCAGATTTATTATCCAACTATGCGATGCTATTAGCATCTCAAGGAAACCTTAACACAGCATTGACTTATCTAGGTTCATCTAAAGATCCCCAAGTTACAAATCTTAGAGAAAGATTATATGTAGCTCTGGGACATAAACCAGCCTATGGACAAGTGCATAATCGAAGCCGTCAAAATACTGGACGAACTTCCTTTTCTTCAACTTATGCTCCCACAACTCCAGCTCCTACAAAACAATTCAATACTGGATTACCAACTGGAAATTCTACACAACCATGGCAGCAGCAACCTGTCGTACAATCAACTTGGCAATCGCAATCTACTGCTACACAATCATGGCAACAATCACAAGCCAATCTTATATCACAACCTTCACCAGCACCAGTACCAGTTACTCCTAACCAACCACCTCCAATCAATCAACCACCACGTCCATTAAGTGTTGGTCCAACTGGTTTACCCAAAAACAAATACGTTGTGGATCCATCAGTACAAAGTGGTTACAATGTATCATCGATGCGATCTAGTTTTGGTACAGCGCCGAATCAATTTAATAATTCAATGTCCAACAGTTTTGGATCTCCAACACATAATTTTGGAACAAATTCCAATAGCTTTGGAGCACCACCACCATTTGTGCCAACTTCAGTACCACAAGTTAATATGTTGACTCCTCAAGCGAATGTATTTTCACCACAACCATCGGAATTACCTTCTGGTACATTACCACCACCAATGAATTCATTGCCTACTAATTCTGCTCCTGGTTGGAATGATCCACCAGTTCTTCAAAAATCATCCAAAACATCGGTATGTTTATTGCCTAGTTTTATTATTACTGTAAATTGAAAATATTTATTGGGTTAGACTACTTATGGGGAAAACAAAATGTATGCAGAACATTCCGGTCTGCGATTATGGAAGAAACACATGGAGGTATTATGTGTGTTGCTTTCGAAATAACTAATTTGGCGAATTTTAATTTGAACGATTAACTTTACCGGAATGCTATGACAGTACCGGGATGCCGAATTTTTTTAAATAAAGTGGGTACTATTTTAGGAACTTGTTGTCTTTGTTTCTACAAGTTTGTAAACTCAAATCATTTGACATCTTGTAGGAACAAACTTAATATTTACATATTTTGTTGTTGTTTTGCACATTTATCATACAAACGAACAAAATAATATAAATCAATGCTTCTTTCTTAAGTTAATTTAAATCTTTGTTATTTAGCTTCCCAAGACCGAAGTGCCACAAAATCCAATAACTCATCCCATTTTTGGAACTGCTCCTGGTGTACCAATGCAACCAGCTATTCCAAATGGATACAATGACATGAGTAATCAGACGCAACAAGGTGCACCCGCACCATTCTTTAATCCATATGCAAATCAGCCAAATATGCCGCCAACTTCAATGCCAACTATGCAACAACATACTGAACCAACCATGTTCCAATCACAATTGCCTCAAACTCCTCAACAGCAGTTTGGTAACTTTAACACTCAACCAATATCACCAGCAGTTCAAGCTGAAGCACCTGATACTCCTACGAAATCTATGGAACCCCTTCAAAAACTACCTATACCAGAGGAACATATTCATATGCAAACGGTTTTCGATGAATTAAGAGTGCAATGTGGACGTGCTGCAAATAATCCTGTAAGTTATTTATTCTTAGAAAGATTTATTTGATTTGATATTTTGTTGTTGTTGCAGCAAACTAAACGAAAGATTGAGGATGTTGCACGAAAACTAGAAACTTTGTATGATTTATTGAGAGAACATAAAGTAAGTTTTGTTAAAAATGCTTGATTTAATTTGTTTATTAATTTCATGTGATTTTTCTTTTCTTTAGTTGTCGCCAAATGCTTTGGCGGGTTTACATCAAATGGTGCAACAAATCCAACATGGCGATTATACGGGCGGTTTGCAAATGCACACGCAGTTGGTTTCAGGGCCTGACTTTGCACAAATTGCCGGGTTTATGCCTGGGTTAAAAGTGCTATTGCAATGTGCACTGCAATTACAAGTCTATTTGAGATAAAGGTTTATTGTGCATATGAAATTTATGGTGAAATTATGTTTTGAGCATATATATATTATATAAATAATTAATACATTTTAATGGATATAAGAAAACGAACCTTAAATATTAAACTAATACGATGATTTAGAAAAAAATATAATGGAATATATTCTTATTATGAATTTGCATAGTTTTTTTTATAAAATTTAGATTTTCAAAAATATAATGCGTCATTACACGTCGCCATATTTATAAAGCGATATTAGTAACACGACGCATGTGGATTATACAAAATGGCCGCCATTAATTTCTCTATATTTATCGCTATGTTTTTTTAATGAAGACTTTCTTGATAACTTGCTTAATAATTTCTTATAACTTGTAAACTTGGCTTAAGTAATTTTAGCCTTGTTCCTACAAGCCGTCAAATTAATTTACAGTTGCCAACTGCGCTAGCGTGTAACAGTTTGAAAGCTTGTAGGAACAAAACTTAAAACTGGCATTTGTTTTCGACATAACTTAAAATTTATAAAAAGAAAGAAAAAAAAACACATTTCATTGCAATTTATAAAAGTTGTATGTATTTGTGATCTTAATTCATACATGTCAATGAAATTATTAGTTCAATAAGAACTATAATTATGTGATACAGCAAATATTTTAAGTAACAACAAGAATTCAATAGTGCCTAAGTAGAAAAACATTTTCGTAATGTGAAAATCATATTAACAAACTTCATTTTGAAGTACATATTTCCAAACAAAGCATTCAATCATTATAAATTATTTTACAAAATCTTACCACCCCATGCATATCAATCAAACTTTTTAATTTCTTGCGAATTCATTTAAGACTAGAATGTGAAATGATGTGATTAAATTAACAAGTACATTATGAAATGCATAATACTAAAAACAATTAATTTTGTTTTCAAAATGATTTGCACTAAAACTAAAAACACAGTAATTGACTGAAATTTATCACAATTTGTTGACTGCAGAAAATCTAGTGACATCAGTGCTGCTTGATTCCATTCACGCGTCTATTTTTACATAAACTTTAGGTCTTTGGAATACCTTTATGCCCTCGTCAATTTTTTTCAGTTCATTTTCGATACCAATTTTACGTCGTTGCATTTTCAATGTATCACTACGTACGGGCATTAAATTTAATTCTTGGATTTTTTGAGCGTAATCTAAAAATTATAAAGTTCAAAATATTAATTCTAAAATTGAATTTAAAAAAGTCATTTACTTTCTTGCAGAACACGTAATGTCGCTCTTCGTTCTTCTTCCGGGAGTAAAACATGTCCTGGAGGACAATATTCATCCACGATATTCTCGACAGCAGCTTCCTTTTTCCATTTTGGGACTTTATAAGATTTATTTCTAGATTTTGTTGGTTCGACGATTTCTGCTGTTGAATGGGGTCGTGGTTTTGTTAACGCCAAAATATTATTGCGAATGAAATTTGTTGGTGGATCAGTACCTTATAAAAATACATGATATTATTTATAACATATTTTTATACAATTTTTTTATTTGACTAACTTTTTGAAGGACTCTGATCTTGCAAAGTTGAAACAACATCCTTATCAATATGGCAATCACCTGAAAGATCAGGTACAGATGTTGGATATTTAATTATACCAGTAGAATAAATTTGGTCAAGATCATCAGAGACTTCTGTCTGCATACTTCGATGTGATATATTATTCATCTGCTACGAAAAACAAAAGTAAGTTTTTGCATTTACATATGTACAACTAAAATATTACTCCTAAATTATTTGATCTTGATGGTTGATTGCTTTTTGCAGATGGAGGAATCCTAAAATCAGGAATATCTTCCTTTTGGGATAATTGTTTCTCTGTGCTTGTAGTCTTTGTTGATACATCAAGCTTCATATTGGACAATGCAGCACTTAAAGATCCACGATTAACCACATGACTACTTCTACTAGTGACTTCGGACTTCTCATTTGTATCCTTCTTGTGTAACTGTTTAATCCTTCGCACATTCTCTTTAATAAAGTTACGTTTGTATACAACAGCTGAAAGCAACATCAACATTTTACATCGTGATGAAGATAATGGAATGACATTCATATAAGGAATATATTAGGTAAGCATACGTATATCAGGAAAAACTCCTCGAAGTGTCGTCGGTTGTCTCATATTGCCAGATTGTCTCTTAGGCCGGTTAAATCCATGATCCGGAGGCCCATTTCTAACCTCCTCACGTTGCATTTTACCGACGATTTAATTATTAATTTCAACTATTTAAACAATCGTGATTTTATTGTAACAACAATAATTTTCTTAGTCACAATTTCAAATCGGAATTTAAAATGAATTTCACGGAATCATTAATGATTGACAACTAATTGGTGAATAACAATGATAACAACTGTTTTGTTTGATATGATGATTTTAATTCCGTTGTCATGGTAATCTGCATGTGCTTTAGCTTAAGTAAAAGTAAATACAGTCAACTACTCGACAAAAAACATTCAAAATCGTTTTTAAATTTATTGAGAAGTTCTATGCATACATAGAGTTTTAAAAATATTTCCTGGAGTTGATCTATTTAAACATGGTATGTACTTACAATAGTAATTAAATAATTTAAAAATCTTAAAAACTAAACTAAAAAATTGTAGATGTAAAATTTATAAGAAAAAAATTATTTAAAATTTTCGAAAATTGTGGGATTTGAACCACCAACAGTTTGGTGCACCAAATGTAAAACATACGTTATACACATATAGCCACGCTCTCTTGTAAATAAAGTGATATAAATTGTTTTTCTACTTACAATATAGTTCGTGTACGTGTGAAAGTGCGCTCACTAACACATGCAAAGTTTGCACCTCGCGAATATACAGCAAAGTATATTCGCAGTTTTCGATCCGCAAGTGAACATGTGCTACGTATTCATTCTTCGCGTTAAATACTTGCAATTTTTATAGTTAATTATAAATCTAAGATATATTTTAAACTTCCGAGTGCATAAACTATTAAAATTAGAAGATATTTATATAAATTTGGATATTAATATCGTGTTAATTTTTATAAATAATTATGGCCATAAGATTACCAATCTTGGACAAAGCTTGGAATGTTAATACGAATAATAACAACAACAGGAATCAACAATCCTTAAGGAAATCAATTCTACATTCTGCATTAGGACAAATTAAACTAAGGAAATTGTTACTAAAAGCCTTAAGCAT
>JASKGN010011097.1:0-10402 GCA_030556245.1 Falagria sp. GC000072 | reverse complement strand
TAAACGCAGCTTCATTCATTCGCCCACAGATGACGCCTTGTAAATGACAGTAGTTATCGACTCACTCACAAACACCCTCGCTTTGTTCATTCCCCCACAGGAGGCGCCCCTCATCAACGAGCTTCCTTCATTAACTCACATTCCATACTTTTCGCATTCGCCCGCAAGGTGAAGCCATTCGCCGATGACACTTCGCGCATTCGCCGGCAGATGGAGCCACTCGCCAATGACACCTCCTTCGGGAGGAGGGCCTCAAACCCGCACAAACATACTACTCCTTATTGCTACAGCTCTCCAAGCATGATCATGCAATTTTCTATAATAAAAATATGCATAGTTTCTATGAAACTATTGTTAAGGCCTCTCGTTCAAATTCAAGGGTTGAGATTTAGTTTATATTCTATATCATAAGATGGCGCACCGTGTATTGGTAGGTTTAGTGATTGCCGAGAGTTTGTGTTATTTAGATGAGAGATGGCGTTGTTGAGTGTGGCGTTGTTGCCGGATGTAAGTAGTTTTAGTTAAGTAATGAATAAACAGTCGTTGTTAAGTATCCAGAGCGACTAGACGTGTCTTATTTTGGTCTCTACAATTTAACAACCTCAAAGTACATGGTCGTTCCCATTGGCGCCAAACTAGCCGACGAGCAATCGGCCGTTGCGTACAATAATTGATTTGGAAATTGTCGCAACATATTTTATAGTCCTGACGAACCGGATTTGCTGGTATTTTGTTTTCGGCCACTTCAACGGAAGTGCGGTCTGTGTCTACTGCGTCATTGGGAAGCCATCTTGTTGGGCATCGTTGGCGGAGGTAAGTCTCCGAATCCTTGTATTTGATTATTTGTCCTATCCTAGCTTCGTTTGTGTGGGAGTGTGTTCGTCTCAGTGACATTGTTTGATTTTCAATCATGGCAGAATTAACTTCACTTCGAGCCGATCGTAGGGCGGTGAAGCATGAAATTACTACTATGGAAGGTTTGGTATCAAGAATTGAATAGAAACAAGTTCTTGGTCAAGATTACTCGCGAGAACTCACTCATTTGAACAGTATAGTATCGGAATTGAAACCATTGAAAACGAAATATTCAGTTAACTTATCATATTGCTGAATTGGATAATACAGAAAATGCGGATCAGAATTGTAAAAACACTGAAGACAAATATTTCGACATAATGAATTTTACGAACGTTTTGGTCGAACCCCAACCTGCGGCCAGCGACATAAAAATGCCGAAACTAAAAATACCTGAATTTAACGGATCTTTTGATCTTTGGTTGAACTTCAAGAGCTCCTTTACTTCTCTCGTTCATGATAACAACGCCTTAAACAAACTTCAGAAACATAGATATTTGGTATCCGCTCTATAGGCGATGCAGCCAAACAAATCATCGGCATCGAAACGACCGGCGACAATTACGACGAGGCTTGGGGTATAGTCGTAGACAGATACGACAACTTAGTAAAAAACGTGCATTCGCACATACGTGCCTTTGTTGATTTAAAGCCGATAGCTTCGGAGAACGGTCCAGTACTTCGTCGATTGCTCGATACATTTTTAATATATGTTAGAACGTTGACCGCTTTAAAACGTGCGGTCAATTATTGGGACGACATATTAATTGTAATTTTAATGCAAAAACTGAACGCAGTTACTTTATCTGAATGGCGTCGTCAGGTAAACAAGGACAAATTACCTACATTTAAAGAACTCACTGATTTTTTGTTGAAAAAATGCGATTCGATGGTAGCAAGCGAGCCTGTTAGGAGAGTGCATACGCTGCACGCGCAAATAAAAACTTGTGTGATGTGTCATAAACCACATCAATTGTGGCAATGCGAGAAATTCATGGACTTGGGTCATAACGAAAGATTATAATTCGTCAAAAGAAATAGACTTTGCATAAATTGTTTAGTGGACGGTCACTACAGCGTAAATTGTAAGAGTAGAAGCTGCAGAACTTGCGGCAAGAAACATAATTCGTTGCTTCATTTACCGCGAAATAATGAAACCGTGAACACATCGGTTACACATTTATCTACACAAATGAATGAGACATTGTTATCCACGGCTTTGGTTACGATGTACGACGTGCGAGGAAGAGCGCATGAGGTAAGGGCCTTGTTGGACGCGGGGTCGCAGTCGAATCTGGCTACGCAAGCATTGTGCGAACAATTGGGAATCGAAACGCCTTCATAACCGCAAGGTTATGCGCGACGACTAAGTTCAGGGTGGTCTTTGATGCGTCGGCAAAGACTACGAACGGAAATTCGTTGAACGACATTTATTGACGGGTCCGGTGTTGCAGGATGACTTGTGTGCAACACTTTTACGCTTTCGGATGCATCGGGATGTGTTGAATGCAGACATAGTCAAGATGTATCGACAAATCAAGGTTGATGAGGAATCTCAGAATTATCAGAAAATCTTTTGGCGCAGTAGTCCTGAACGTGATTTAAAGATTTATAAGTTGAGAACCGTGACATACGGAACTAGCCCGGCCTCTCTCCTAGCGGTGCGTGCATTACATTTGTTAGCTGACAGTTGTACGGAATATCCGGAAGCCAGTGCGATTATTAAACGAGATTTCTATATGGATGATCTGTTAACGGGTTGCAATTCGATTGAAAATTTAAAACGTATTAGAGACGAAATAATTTATATCCTAAGCACAGGAAGTATGGAATTAAGCAAGTTCAACGCGAACAATGTTGCAATTTTGACTGATTTGGCATCAGATTCAAACGAGGCAGTTTTTTTGGATCGCGAACAAGGATCCGCCGTGTTAGGCATTCGGTGGAATTCAAAGTTGGACAGGTTCAGTTACACCGTTAATAAGAGCGATAGTCGGGTAACAAAACGTGCTATACTTTCGGACATCGCAAGATTGTTCGACCCTTTGGGGTTACTCAACCCAATTATTGTGACTGCTAAATTGGTTATGCAACAAATATGGCAGGAAGGGATAAACTGGGACGAGTCGGTGTCCCACGCCTTACAAACAAAGTGGTATGATTTTCGTGAAGAATTAAAATCGTTAAAGCAATTGGCGATTGACAGGTTTGTAGGCGCGGAGGACGAGTGTACGTCATCGGAGTTGCACGGATTTGCTGATGCGAGTACGAAGGCGTACGGTGCTTGCGTCTACCTAAAATGTATCTCGAACGAGGAGATAAGTATTAACTTGTTGACAGCAAAATCTAGGGTGGCTCCCTTAAAGACAATATCTTTACCACGTTTGGAATTGTGTGCTGCGCTATTATTAAGTGAGTTGATGCGAAAGGTAGCGGACAATCTCGCGGTCGCGCCAATGATAATAAAAAGAAGGTGTTATTGGTCAGATTCTACTATCGCACTTTCGTGGATCAAATCACCCTCGAATATCTTCAAGGTTTTTGTTGCCAATCGGGTAACCGAAATTAGAAATCTATCAGACCCGAAGGATTGGATGCATGTACGAACACATGACAATCCGGCTGACTTATTGTCGTGCGGGTTGATGCCAAGGGATATTATAAATAATGACTTTTGGTGGCACGGGCCGAAGTTTTTGAAAAATCGTTGCAAACAAAATCCGGAGTTTCAAATTCTAGATCACATACCCGAACAGAAAATAGCAGTTGGAGTGGCGATGGCGGAACTCGAAAAATTCACGTTGTATGAAAGGTTCTCAAGTTATGAGAAGCTGGTGCGTGTACTTGTATATTGCAGGAGATTTATAAATAATACAAAACCTAATCGAACCAAAATTACTGGCGCAATTACCGTAAATGAATATAATTCCGCTGAATTGTGTTTAATAAGGGAGGTGCAGGGATCTGAATTTAGAGATGAATTTAAGCAATTAAGCGTAGGGAAGGAAATTTTCCATGGTAGTAAAGTTTTAGCGTTAAGTCCTTTTCTTGGTCGTCTTAAGAATGCTCGTGTTTGTTTTGAACGGAAACATCCGATCCTACTGCCAAAAAATCATAGGTTTACAAGATTGTTAATTCGATATTAGCATGTCTTAAATTTACATGCCGCCACTCAAGCGACACTAGCGGCTCTACGAAGTCGATTTTGGATTCTATCAGCCAGAAGTGCTGTTAGATTTGAGTTGCGCAAATGCATGCGGTGTTTTCGGGCTAATCCCGAGCGTACGGATCCAGTTATGGGTGATCTACCTGAATGTCGTACGGTAATTAGTCGGCCATTCACAACTGTTGGCGTGGATTTCTGCGGGCCGTTTTGGACGAAGTCATCGCCGAGAAGTAAGGTTTCTTGTAAGGCATATGGAGCTTTGTTTATTTGCTTCCATACGATGGCCGTTCATTTAGAATTAGTGTCGAATCTGTCAACAAGCGCGTTTATCGCCACGTTTCATCGGTTTGTCGCCCGTCGGGGTATGCCTACCGATTTGTATAGTGACAACGGGACTAATTTTATCGGGGCAAATAGAGAACTAAGGGAGATCTATAAGTTTTTAAAGGATACTAACATTCAAAACGAAATATGTGAATTTTTAACTCCGAGATGTATAACTTGGCATTTTACACCTGCTCGCTGGCCGCAGTTTGGCGGTTTGTGTGACGCAAATATAAAGCAAATGAAATATTGTCTTCGAAGAGTAGTTGGTGATTGCAAGTTGAATTTTGAGGAGTTGTGCACTCTTTTTGCTCAGATTGAAGCTATTCTGAATTCCCGACCCTTGATTCCTTTGTCGAGTGATCCTAATGATTTGAATTTTCTTTCCCCTGGTCACTTCCTGATCGGAGACTCATTAACGTCAATACCCGATGGAAGAGTTACTGACAAGGTCAACCATCTAAATAGATGGCAGCATCTCCAAAAGATGCGAAGAGATTTCTGGAATCGTTGGTATCGAGAATATCTGGCTAATCAACAATCTCGCTCCAAGTGGCGTATCAATACGCAGATGGAGTTACGGAAGGGGCAGTTAGTGCTCATCCACGAAGATAATGTCCCACCGATGCGTTGGAAATCTGGACGTATCATAGAACTACACCCTGGGAAGGACGGTGTCGTGCGGGTTCTAACCATTAGAACCTCTGCTGGAATCGTCAAGAGAGCGATCTAATGTCAGTTATGTTTGAAAGTTGTGAGACTGTGTAGTGCATTGAAAGTCATTTTCTTTTTGAATTGCCTAACATATTTTGTATTTACTCAAGATTGCTTATATTGTAATTGCTTATAATAGTTCTTATCTTTCTTTAAAAACTTAGGTTTTTCAACGGGGGCGGGATGTTAAGGCCTCTCGTTCAAACTCAAGGGTTGAGATTTAGTTTATATTCTATATCATAAGATGGCGCACCGTGTATTGTGAAGTTTAGTGCTTACCGAGAGTTTGTGTTATTTAGATGAGAGATGGCGTTGTTGCCGGATGTAAGTAGTTTTATTTAAGTAATGAATAAACAGTCGTTGTTAAATATCCAGAGAGACTAGACGTGTCTCATTTTGGTCTCTACAATTTATAATTGATTTGGAAATTGTAGCAACAACTATTATGTTGCCAGATGTAGGCGAGAAAATATTTCTAAGTTTGGAATATGTATTCTTGAGATTTTATTTTCTATTCATTGTATTTCACATTTGTTACCCTTTACAGTAAATTCCTTGTTAAACTTATATTTACTTTGAATCATTATTTTGCATCCTTAGAACTGTAATGTAAGTTTTTTTCAATTTGTATTAATAAATTTTGTGAGAAAAATGAGTTTTACGAAACTACAAATTTATAATCCCAATGACGGTGAAACTTATGAGTTTCACTTATCGAAAGAAGATTTCCAAAAGCCAATTACAGGTAATTAATTCTTCTTCTTCCTAGCGTTTGTCCCATGGCAAGGGGTCCGCTTTTTTGGCATGCAGCTCTTCATTTCTTCCGATCAAGGGCATCGTCGGCGGTAACTAATTAATTTTCATAAATTTTTTGATTGAGAAATAAATATTCAATTTGTTTTAGATGACCAATTTGCACAGAGCCTAGTTCAGGGAAGTACAGCATCACCAGCCGCATCAGGTTCTGTAAATGTATGTTGGAAGCATAATGCTGTTATATTATTGCTGACAATCATGCACAATTATGTGGGAGAGAACTTGGGCCATCCAAAGAATCGCAAGGGGGTATTTGCAAATATTTTGACGGAAATTCAAAGCCATGGTCACTGCTACAATGAAGTGGCCGTATTAAATAAATGACGAAGTCTGGTAAAATGTTACAAAAGCAATAAAGACAAATTACACCAAACGGGCAGGGGGGTGTTGAGGTTTGCATATTTCCATGAAATGGATGAGCTGCTCGGAAGAAAGCCGGAAATATGCAATACGCATACCCTAAACTCTTGTGAAGAAAGTGAAGGCGGGAATTCGGAAAATAGCCTCGAGGTGAATAGCCCCAAGGTGACGAGGCGTATTGTTGATGCCAAAACACAGAGGCAACAAGAACGTTTGGCAATTAAAAGGAAAAAACTGGATTTAGAAAAAAAAAAGCTTTGCTTGAAAAGTTACTCAATATGTAGGTATTTTTATGTACTTTATGTTTATTCATTTAAATTACCTTTTTTTGTATTTTTTAAATAAGTTGATTTAAACATTTTGTTTTTTGTTATAATCATAGAGGCCCTGTAAAATTTGCGTATTATGACAGATTGGACCAAATTTTGGAAAGTACGCCGACAAATGCTTGTTCACATACTATAGATGTTGACGAAATTGGGAAAGCTATGCATCTAAATACAGTTTCTGAAACTGCAACTTCAACGAGTGAACAGGTAATTACCTGTAAAAAAAAGAAATTCCATTGATGAATTTGTAAAAATGAAAAAAATATACTATGAAGAAAAAATAAAAAGCTTGAAGGCAAAGGAACAGAACAGAAAACATTTTATGGAAGAAATTTTCAAATTTAAAAAAGCCAAATTAGAAAAATATTCTGAATTGGAAACAAAGAAGGTAGAAGCTATAGTTGCCATACATACGTTTATTTATTTAATTATAATTGTCGAAACATTTTTCTAAATATCTTTTCTCGTTTGGTACAAACCTCAGGTATACCACTAACTTCCTCGGGCTTTTATAAATCAGGAGGTGCATGGTTCAATCCATCAGGCTCAACTTTATCATTATTATCTATGCCGATGTTATGTAAAACAGCTGCTGCTACCGTACATTTAACGATAAAACTTATGTTAATGTTTTCAAAATACTTCAGTCGCCGGAATCTCCCTTCCTCGCCTTCCTGTACAATGACGACTTTTTCAAGAGGCGGCTGCCGTGAATTGAATTTTTTTATGGTTACAAACAGCTTTTATCAAAATTCTGTAGTCCCCTTTCCTGTTAAAATATTCATAGTGATATTTAGTAGCGGGCTTTTTTATTTTGATGTGGCACCCATCAATGGCTCTAATAACACTTTCAATTCTATTCAATTTAAAGAATAATGACTCTACGAAGCCCAGTTCTTGACCAGTAAGGCATACAATATATTCAGGACTTTTCTTTACCAAAACATCTATAAATTTTGAAATGATACGAGTGCAAGAGCTTTTAGTTAAATTAAATCTTCCAGAAATTTGACGAAAGGACTCTGTATTGCAAAGATACCACAATAAGAGTAATGTTGCAATTTGTGCGCTTGTTTTCTTTCTACCTGTATTGTGTTTTGCCAAAACATTTTCCGCATCAAGCATGTCTAGAAAGATAAAATGAGTATGGAAGGAAAACTTTAAGGAGCAGACAAACCTATTAACATGTTAATAGTTGCACGAGAACTGGTAAAGAATTTGGTAACTTCTAAGAACATGCCAGTAAGCAATATCCCTTTTCCGAACCCAGTGATAGTGGACCGAGGAAGTCTGAGGGAGAATTATGATACATTCGTACCTATGGACAGGTGCTGATGAAGCTAAAATGGTACAAACTTTCTTTACCGCTATTGACAACGAAGCCCTAGCTAAGTATAAACGATTTTAATTAAACAAAACGACAGAGAGAAAAGAACGGTACGCTCATGCATTGATGCGATTAGGACCAAACTATTAGGCAATGTCAATGTTATATGTGAGAGAGCAATGTTCAACAGCTGTATTCAAAGCTCAGATGAACCCTTTGAAATGTACTTATTAAAACTAAAAAGTTTAGTAGAAGAATGTAATTATAGAGATCTTAAAGAAGAGATGCTTAGAGATCAGATTGTTCTTGGTTACCATAAGAAGCAGATCAGGAAGAAGCTGATGGCTACGACAGAACTAACACTTAAGCAAGAAATAGAAATATGCAAAGTGGATGAACTTACTGAAACACACATGAATAAGTTAACTTCAGAGGAAGTCTCACTTAATAAGATCCGTAGAAAGTTTAAATTTAAGGCAGACTCTAGTAAAAAATGTCTGTTTTGCGGTATTGTACAAGAGAGAGAAGATAAGGTCAGTAAAAGAAATGGAAGCCAGTCAGTGGCAAAGCTCAGATGAATATGAGACAAATGAGAATTCATCATCCACAGGCTTCGACTCTAAAGTGCTCCAAATCGAAAAAAAAATAACTCACAGATTGGTGGGAAAATTATGGCGATTCTAAAAATTAGAGTCTATCATCAATGGAAAACCATGGAGTGTGAGCTGGACACAGGAACAGGCGCATAGGTATGTGTTATTGGGTATGAAATGCATGCCAGGCGAAGTTACGCTTGAAGAAGACGAATCAGTTCGTCCGTCAATTCAATCAACCCGACGAATTCCCATTTCTCTACGAGAAAAGTTAAGAGAAGAACTAGACAACTTATTGGAACAGGAGATTATATGCAAGGAAGAGAATTACACAAAATGGGTCAGCAATCTACTTACTCATGGTAGAAAAGGACAGTAACAAACTGCGTATATACTTAGATCCAATTCCTTTAAACAAAGCACTAAAACGACCACATTTGCAATTCACAACAGTGGAAGAAATCTTACCGGAGTTAACCGATGCTCAAGTCTACACATTGCTCACAGTGGTGTAGAAGCGACGTTAAACCTGGCCAGGCCCAGCATTTTCTGGCCTAACATGAACAATCACATTAAATCAATGATTGAGCAATGCAAGGTTTGTCAAGAGTTTCAGTTTTTACAACAACCGGAAATAAGAAGCCATCCTATTCCATCATACGCCTTTGAATACATTTCCATGGACGTGTGCTTCTTTAAAGGAAAGTCCAAAACAAATACTTTGTTGACAGTAGATCACTTCTCGGACTACATAGAAGTAAACAAACTAAAAAGTTTAACCCCGTTCCGACTAATCGAAGTGTGTGATAACGGCACTAACATTGCGAGCGCTGAGTTCAAAAGCTTTGCAAAGTTATCACATCACCCTCAAGGCAATGGCAAGGCGGAGGCGAGTGTCAATATTATTAAGAACCTCTTAAAGAAAACGATAGTTGTAAAGGTTGTAAGCGACCTCGTGGTAATTTTAATCATCTTAATATTCTTAATCACTTCGTTCTGCCATTGTCGTGTTGCGACCATGTGCGACGGTGGTGTTGCCTGCACTAGTAATTGCAGTAGTTTAGTAAAAAAAGGAACGTATTGTCCTTTCTGCCTGAAACCATGCCACCCAGGATGTATAAAAAGGCATGTATGTAAAGAAAATCAAGTTGAATTTCAACCAGAAGAAGAATTATTAAATAAGGAAATAAATATTAAAGATATTGAGGTTAGGAATGCCAATAATACTGAAACAGTGTCTATGAATGAACACCTTCTACTAAAAAAAGGTGTGTAATGAATTGGAAAAGAGAATTAGGGTTTTAGAAGAGAATAAACAGTTGCTTGAAGAAACAATAGAGAAATTGTCAAAGGATTCCAAATTTAACTAATAAACCAGAGAAATCAGTAATTAGCCCTCAAATTGGTTATATTAGAAGCGCTGGTGCTGTAGTTCACAAACAAAAAGGATACAATGAAGTACTCATAATTAAAAATAAAGAAGGAAGCAGCCACAAATTGGAATCGACTGAAATTAAAAACATAATACAAGATCATGTCAATCCGACAGAGTTAAACATTGGTGTAAAAAGGGTACAATCGTTAAAAGACAGTATAGCTATTGAATGTAGCAACAAAAAAGACTTGAATGTTCTTAAGAAAGATATTGAATCTAAACTAGGTAATAAACTCAAAATGCATGTACCACAAAAGATTATGCCTACTATCAAAATAGTTGGCATTCAGAAAGGATATAATGCAAAACAAGTGGAACATTTTATAAGAGCACAGATACAGCAATATTAAAAACTGATCCAATGACGATTGATTTCAGTGGCTCTTACTTTGTTATACATCTTAATTAGTATAAAACTATAATTAAAATTAAAAAACTTTGTGAATTTGTATAACTTAAAATTTTATTCGACAACTAGTTTCG
>JASKGN010011086.1:0-26953 GCA_030556245.1 Falagria sp. GC000072 | reverse complement strand
GCGTATTTGTCGTATATTTCAAATTTGAAGTTTACAATAAAAGCATTTTGATTGTTGCAAACTTCAAATACGACATATACGATAAATAGCATGCTATAGTCAAGATCATGAGTACCCCTATATAGTATTGCCATATTTTTGTCATATAACGTATACATATATCGAGTGTTCAGGAATGTCCGATGTCCATGTGACCCAAGTTAATCACGTATTCATATGATACGCAATACCAATCTAAATTTGAGCGGCAAATTTAAAATTAGTCATGTGGTTATGGGGCATTCTTGAACAAATAGTATACTGTATAAATTATATATATAATTATAAAATATACAATAGCAATACCATGCACATCTATTACATTCAACTCGATTCTTTCAGTAAAACATCTCAGTTGCAAGTATACCATGCCATTTTTTAAATAGAAGGTCTACTCTGTTTGGTGTTTGTAGATAGTTTTGTTGGATTATTATTAGTGGGTAAAGCTTGAGTCGAACTTTCTTGACTTGTATCACAGCTGTTCAGTATTAAGTCTCTGGAACGCCTGAATTCGTCGAATTTGCTATTCAGAATGCTTAGTTCGGAGCGTGACGTCGTTGGTTCCGACGTTTCCTCTAAATTATCCTCGTCGACTTCCTGCAACACACGAAAACATGACGCAAATCGCACATCAAGATACTCAATCGACAAACAACTTGCTTGAATTTCAAGGAACGTAACAGGCTGTGTTCTATATCTAGTCGAAGTGCCCTTCCGTTTCTTTGGCACAACGCGTCTACGCAACAAGGACATCGGTTCCGGATATACAGAATCCATGATAACTGTTGCAACGGTTAAAAACACTGATTGTGGCGAATTATCGTTGTCATAAGACACGTTTTTGGCGTGTGAACGCAGACGTCGGCTATATTTAACACTTTTTCAACAATTATTTATATATTTTTGTAAACAATGCTTTCACAATTCAAAATTGATTTTGAAAATATTGAAGGATTCTTGGATACCTCACTTAATAGGCCATCAAAAAAACTGTATAATCTGAATGATCTGAATCTGTTTAATTAAATTTTTACTTTAGTTAAGAATTTCTGTTGATATGTGATAACCAAGAATTCTAAAATTCAGCTGCTGTTTTTCTATAGACGTTCACTTGGAATAATTTTGTTTCTAAATTTAAACTTCTGACACTCCCGACACAGCGCATTTAAGACAACTGCGTGTGCGTCGATTTAAAATGCTTTTAACTTCGGGAATATATGAGATATATTTATATATGTACTTCAATGAATTAAAATGAAAATTCATTTGCTTATTTGCAGTTATACATACCTGATTGTTCATTTGGCAGGTGTCTGCTAATGGCACACCAAAATCTTTGCTTCTTAAAGTAACACCAACGAATTCATTACCTTATTGTCTTGTTCAAAAATTGAAATCATAATAGCAAGGTGTATCAATATATTTAAATTTAGAAATAATTTTCATGCGAAATGGTTTTTCCCAAATACTCACTTATTTTAAAGTATTTACTATGTTTCTTACTTACAATTAACATCTTTTCTAAATTTATGCTTTAAAACTTCAAACAAAATATTAATTCACGCAAATTGGCTGAAATTGGAAATATTCTTTGTTAAATTCAGATTTTTGTAAAGAAAATTTTTCTTAAATACATAATAATAAAATAGTATAAATACCAATTGATTTTTATTATATACACATTTTATAAATAAATTAATTTAAAATTGTTTTAAATATTTGTATATGAAATAATAATAGGTACAGTACAATTTTTATGAAGGTATTCGACGTAAATCTGACCTATTCAAAACTTCTGACAATTCATATGCTTTATTGCAAAAACTTTGTGATGGTCCTATGTAAATCGAACGACTTCACAAAAAAATTGGTAGTATATATGAATATGTGTAATACTATATTTTATAATGAGATTAGAATAACAAAAATAAGAAGCGTATAAATAAATAAATAACAATATGCTAATACTTCAATGTATTCAGTATTTTGTAGCAATAATAGTTGACTGTATGTTATTTAAAGATATAATATAACAAAATATTTTTAAGTACCAAATGAATATTATATAAATAATTACAACATGACACATCAATGCATAAATATACAAATCTTTCATTATCATTTGTTTTATAAAGTTTCCTTTTCATATTCACATTCTTCAGATCCGTTAAATTCTTTGTATTATATAATTTACAAACATAGTTATTTTGTACATATTAGAATAAAGTAATTCATTTATATGTTTTATATATCTATTTGTGTAAGTATGTGGAAACTACTTGTTTTATTCACACACTGACATTTCATCCTTTTTTTGAGGAATTATAAACTTCTTTATATCTTCTTGCTATCGCTATATATCACTTAATATAATTACAAGTTTTAGTAAAATTCTTAAAGCTAATTATTAATTATATATCACGCATTCTTTATCGTATTGTACACTTGGGTAAATAAGTTAGAGATAACACTGTAAAATTATTCGTGGAAAATATATCACTTTTTATTTAATAAAGTCAAGTTATTATCCTGTGTACATTTTCAGTGTATCCCTCATTTATTTATTAATTATTTATGTATACTACATATGTACAAAATAATCTAAAATAATTTAGGTAATTAAGTTTAGAAAGAAGACCTTCCTATGAAATATACAATTGGAAGCAATTTAACCCTGGAATGTCTAACTTAATATACATTGCATAAGAAGGTCTATCAATTATCCTATTATTTGATACAGTGCGCTTATTAATTTATATCTTCAAACCAATAAGACATTTGAAGAAGCAAACACACTGCAGATGTAAAAAATTACATTAATTAATTTTGACTAACTATTATTACCTCTTTATATCCGAAGCCGGTTTTGACGGTCCCGCTTCGGGTTGACTAGCCTGGGTGCAAGTATTTGGTGGATGTAACGTGACGATACTCTGTCGCCGCGTTGGTGTGATGATGGGCGCAGTGTGCAAAATGGCATATAAAGGCCCCTCACGTTCCTTCGTAGGACTGATTAACAGTGGTGGTTCTTCATCTTGCTGCACACTATTTTCCGCTGCAGACGGTATCGTTGTTAAAAACCTTACTGTCAACCTTCCCGGTGATCCCGGAGGATCAAACTCATCTTGAATGGCACATTGTCTCGTCAAGCGAGGTTTACTTCTGAGTCTAGTGGCTGGTTCGCTAGATGCGCTAGATCTAGATATTCGCCATGTGCTTGTACTTGCTGTGGTTGCTGATCCCGAAGAGTCGTTTCTGGAACTAGACAGATTTGAATCCTGAGAGGTTTTCCTCGTAACTAACCAAGATGAAGCTCGACGTTTTGGGTCGAGAAGTCTTAGAGGAATGCCACAATGATGGTTGTGTCGCCACGAATCCGATCTGGAAGAGGAAAAGTTTTCACTCGAGGAGACACTTGAAGCACGTTTATGCTGTTTCTGTTGAATCTCTGCAATTTGGTAAGTGTACTGATCACTTCTTGGTCTATGTCGCGTTTGATTACGGGAACAAAACAGCCATCTTGTATTGCTGAAGAACCAATCTTTTGCCCTACTTTTGCGATCTTGCACTCTCGGAGTGTTTTCATTCTGATCAGCTAGAAGCTTTACGTTACATGTACAAGTTGGCACGTGGTGATTAGGGTTATTCTCCCTAGATGACCTATCGGCCAAACTGTTAGTGTTTGCAGGCGTTTGCCGATTGCTAAAATTTGAGCTATGTCTACATCGACCGATGCCTCTTGTCACTCTGCTTTCCTCAATGGCCTTGCAGATCATGACACAGTCTTTCTTAAATTGTTTTGTTAAAATTGCATAGAGAAATGGGTTACAGCAAGAATTAAGAGGTAGAACAAACACAGTAAAAACCTTAGCTTGCTCCAGTGTGATCAGTTGAAGTCCGAATGCTGCAGTCAGACTGAAGAATGCAATCGGTGACCAACACAAAAAGTCTGTGAATACTAACAATGCCATGCGTTTAGCGATCCTCGAATCGTTGCTGTTCCATGCTTGCGAGCCACGAATAGCACAATACATTTTTAAATAGCAACCCATCAGTATTAAAAAAGCGATGCCATTGATGAACATGAGAAATACGACGTAAGTTAAACTGGCAGTGTTGTTGGTTTCGAAAGGGAGACAAACTGCAAACTTGCGATAATCCGATACACTGAATAGTGGCAATATTGCCATTATTATTGCAAAAGTCCATCCTACCACCATTATATATCCTGCATGCTTTAGAGACAATCGTTTGTTAAGATGCATCGCGTGAGTTATTGCGTAATTGCGCTCTAAGGTAATTACGGCTAAAGTGTAAACAGACAATTCCGAGCTGAGAACTCCCAAAAATCCTGCTAATTGACAT
This sequence comes from Falagria sp. GC000072, assembly GCA_030556245.1. Classification (NCBI taxonomy): domain Eukaryota; kingdom Metazoa; phylum Arthropoda; class Insecta; order Coleoptera; family Staphylinidae; genus Falagria; species Falagria sp. GC000072. The sequence continues at coordinate 22,549 of JASKGN010011086.1, read as the reverse complement.
CCCGCTGACATTTGCCATGGTATTGCATACATTCTGAACTCTCCCAAAGTCGATGCATCCACTACAGCAAGAAAACCTAAATTGGAAATAAATGAAAAAATGTAGCAAACAAAGGATGTTTATAGATTCTTGTTTCGTTTTACCCAAATAAATTCCCATGAAGAAATCTGCAGCTGCAAGATTGCAAACCAAAAATCTGGGAACATCCATTTTGCTTCGGCTGAATATTAAAACAAAAACTACGGTGCCATTCCCTAGCATAGCGCAAAGGAATACAATCCATACTCCACACCTTAACGTCCACCAATCAAACAAATCTTGACAAGGTAAAAATGGACCAGGAAGAGGCAAACATTGGATTTTCCCAGGAGGGCCATCACTACTACTGATTCGATTTAATTCTTCCTCTGTGTATTCCTCCATGTACGTTGGGAAATTTCCAGGATACGTGAAATCCGTTCCAATGCGGTCCCACAATGCTTTAAATTTCTTCCCGAATTTATGACTTATATTTTCTGAAAGGTAAAATGAAAATAAAATTATTAGTTCAATGGAAAATTCATATAAAAGTACGAAGACTTACGCATTGATGGCCATAAATCTATAGAGCTAGAATTCCAAATGTTCAAATCTATATCATCAATATCTGGGAAAACGATGATGTCTTTAGCCCTAGGCGGTGGATTCGAAGGAATCAAAGGTAAAAACGCACAGCAATGATAGGCATATGCTAGCACTAGAGTTTGAATACGAGGAAATACCTCAGGCGGAGGAAACTCCCTTAAGTTGGGGTTATTGAAAGTCTTTAAATGCAGCAAACGCTCGAGACCAGCGAATGGCAGAATGGAAAACACGTTGTTGCCTAAATTCCTGAAAAACAACATTATGCTTAAAGAGCATGAACGTCATAAATGAATGAATAGTATAGAGAAGAAAGTCTACTCACAAGTCTTCAATGTGTGAAATCGACAGGAAGGCGTCTGGATGAATGAAGGAAATTTTATTATCCTCCAAATCTCTGTGGAGTAAAAAAATCGTTGAGAATATGCATGAGCGGAGAAAGACTTGGACAAAAAAGTGATATGCATAATCATACGTACGACGATGATTTATAAGCTTTAGACACTTACAACACTTGGAGTTTAGATAGGCCATAGAAGGCGTCATACGGGATGTGATGGATATCGTTGTGTGCTAAAAGCAGATCGTGCATTTGCGACATCCCCTTGAAAGGTCGATTCTCCAGTGAGTTTATCTTGTTGCCAGCCAAATCCCTAAACAAAACAAATCGAAAAAGTTCGCTTTATCAAAATTGGCTGTCGACGAAACCTAACTTGTTTGCAAGCCAATAAAACAACAGATTTATATATGTATTTCATCCGAACTTACAATACTCGTATGTCCTTGCAATTAGACAAGTCAGGCACTTCCATTAGCTTATTTGATTTCAGATCTCTAGAACAAAAAGCCAGAACAAAAATAGTATCGGATCTGTCTGAACGAGAGGATATTGGTGTGAACTTACAAACTCTTGAGACGCGAGCATGTGTTGCATAGACTCGAGGGCACAGATGAGATGCCTGCGCGATCTAATCGCAAAATTTCCAGAGCGGTTGTTCCATTCAAGGACGGAAACGTCGACAATTCACGAGCGTCTGATAGTATTCTATGGGAGAACAAAAGGCAATTATTTAAATGGCTTAATGCGCTGCTAGTCTAGTTTTTAATGAATTAGAGAAGAGCACGTGGACAAAAATTAAATTTGATGATGATCTTGATTGGATTGGACTTTCTTGTCAAGGTAATGAAAATATAAGAGTTTAGGGAACATAATACTTGCAGCTTTCGCAGTCTTGGCAGAAACGAGAAAGCGTGGGTGTCCACCCCAACTAACGGATTGCCTTTTAGTTCAAGTAAAGTTAATCCAGGGGTTTTCTGAAGTAGTCCGCCAGGGATATATTTAATTCTGTTTCCTGAGATAGATCTGTTAATATAACGACATTGTATTTAATAAAACGTATTTAAATATTACGGGTATATTTATTGTGTAGTTTTAATTAAGTACTTACAAATCTTGTAAAGATGGAAGTTTCGTTAACGCCACAGGAATGTTTGACAAAAGGTTGTCGTCGAGTTCACTATAAAACATCAGAAAAGATAATTTAAATATTTGTATTGAAAAAAACTTATTATAAGTAAAAGTAGAGATAGAAGAATGATGAAAGGTTTACAAAGTTATAAAAAGCGCGAGTTGCAATTCATTCATTCCAAGTGTTGATCCGTATGGTTGCCGTTGAAAAATCATCGGCTCGTACGTTTAAAATGTCTTATTCCTCTCTTGACATGTAATAAGCTTCTCTTTTTAAGACATTCAAATAATAAGCTTCTTTTTTTCGAGACATTCGAATAATAAGCATTGCTTTTAAGTCAAGTTGAATTCGACTCAGGAGAAGAATAAGTCACGGTGATAAATATCAAATAAGAAGATGTTGTAAATAAGGAGAGAGAAAATAAAGAAGAGTAAATTTATACTAACATGACTCTCAGTGCTGTCATGTTTTCGAAAGCGTCCTCAGCTATTTCAGTGATTTGATTCCTCTTAAGATACCTGCAAATATGGTATTATTACTCACTTTTAACACATATATCTCTTACATATATAACTAATAAAATATATTTTTTTATGCTGTTACATATATAGCAATCATAAGGGTTACCATTTTAATCTGGCTAAATTGAATACAATCCAAATTCATTTCGATATTTACAAAACAATCATAATCCATGTGAATTCACATAAATATATTTAAATATCCACGAGAAACCCGGTAGGAATTCGTTTTCTAATACGCATTCGAATTAAAGTCTAAATATAACAAGAGAAAAGTTCATTGGCACTTTCATACTTTTCATGCAGAAAATATCCGAATGTGAGTAAGACATAAGTAATTGATGCGCCTGCTAACTGACTGTAATATTTGCAGGAAAAATAATGTCATCGCAAAGAAACACCAAATTATCTCATTGGATTTACAAATCGCCGTCATTTTTATCCGTCGGAATTCATGATTATTCATGTGAATTACTTAGCCTTCCGTCCGCATCAGCATTACTACAACATTACAGATATTTTTCAACGTTACAATCATAACAAATTACTTATAAATATGTAATTGTAACTTATTTTTTATATTAAAATTTTAGTTTAAATCAAACTAAAGTTGATTAATGTGTATGTTTCCCAACTTAAATCCTTAAATCACACCTAATTCAGTTGAATAACTTACAGGACGATAAGATTTTCCATTCTTGGAAACGCATCCACCGGAATGGAAGTGATGAGATTGTTACCCAGGTTTCTGGAAAGAAATAAACGTTGAAACAGAAGATTATTACAAACATGAAGAGAAAAGAAGATTTGTGAGAATTTAAGCTGAAGCCAGACATTTTTATTATAAATTATAACGTTTAAGGTGATCATCCATTAATAAAGCAAAAAGATACATAATAATAATAGCAGAAATAAATAAATATACATTATAATAGATTTAGTTAAATGTATAATATAACATTCCAATGTATTACTAAGTAGATATATAAGCGCTGAAAATATATCAGAGAAATTGTTTGCCAATGATTTTGCCAATTGTAATAAATTAATTGCTCATCGCAATTACTGAATAATCGTATTTGCAGTTCAGCAAAGCTTATGTACATAAAGCGTCGTCCGTTGTTTATAGTGTTGTTAATTAATATAGTTTTGTATTGCGAATAATTTGTGTTCCGTCTGTGTATGTTTACAATGTCAATTATATTAATTAATTTCATGTTTATGTTCTGGTTAATGATGTCGCATGGTAGTGTAAATATTTTTGTTGGTTCAGTGTTCAGATTGTCTACACATTCAGCGTTACTAAAGCCATGTCAAGCATTTTTCTCATCCATCTAAAATTTGGTTGCATCGTTTTCGTTTGGAATTTGGTATGACAATTTCGGAGCGCTTTCGTTTCGGATGCATTCGAAACGAGCAATCGGTGCTCGGCGACTTTGATGGATTGTGATGGTGTTGGTGGTACTCACAGGACCTCGAGATGTTCAAGCCATTGTAGTGCCTCTCTCGGTAAGCCGTGTAGACGATTTCCGTCCAGGCGTAAACTTCGAAGTGTCGGAAGATGTCGGAATGTACTTCCGTCCAGTTGCCATATTTCGTTTTGTCCCAGCTGCCTAACCCAATAATAGTCAGTTCTCATTTTGTTTTTATTCAGTTATATTAGACTCTTTAATTTTTAATTATTGTTAATAACTACTAATATTATGTTTTTAACATTAGTTAAAGTCTTTGGTTGAATTGGAAATTATTCGGTTGCCGTAAAAAAAGGACGTGTAAATGTAGGTACTTCGATTACTTCCAGAAGATTTGCTGATGTTGTCAATCTTAGCTAGAGTGAACTAAGGAAATTGTTAGGTTAACCACTTAACTAAAAGCCTTTTCTTCCATCTCGAGCTAAACTAGGCCCTTTTATAAGATTCCAATGATAAAAATTGTTAAATATCTTGTGGTTTCCATAAAATTACCGATCAATAAAGACACTCCCAGAATAATTTAAACGATGGACACTTAAATAATTTCATCGATTTTTGCAGTTAATTTCCACCATACAGAACGGAAGTTATTGGCAGTAATATTAAACGGTGATCATAAAATCCCCATGCGTTCAAAAGTGAACATAGTTTATAAAGTCGGCCAAGAAAGTTAATTTAGTTTGAGTAATCGCCTAAAAAGCAGCATAAAAATGAATTAAGGTCGTGTCATGCTGAGATTCTTCGCAAATATAACGAGATTAATAAAACTGCGGAAAGTTTGAAATAGGATTTTCTTAACTGTATGCGAATATAATAGATATCTATTTGAATTTATGAAGGCACGAGGAAACATTGAAACGATTTAACAAATGTTAAGCGTCCGGAGAGTACCCCGTTTGATCGGAATAATAAAAAAAAACGCGAAAGTGAAATGGGGAACAATGGTGTGGACAATATGCAATGTATTATTGCGAACCACTTCGCTTGATCCGTATTGTGCTTGTGCGTTCTAACGCAAACCCTACGCATATATCGTACATATTCGCATGATTTATGTTCTAGTAACAATGTATTCATACAGACAACAAAAAATTGAAGATTTATAAAATGAGCCAAAGTCATATAAATTTAATCCTCCACATATTGTGCTTAGAATCCTATAAATTTTGTTAAACTGCTTTTAATACAATCTATCTATTATTATCTCTTTAAGTTTGAGTTAAACGTTAGATTTATTTCGCTTGTTTCATTACATCCAGAAGGAAATAAATTCGAAGCAGTGAAATATCCTATCTTCATAGAAATAAAAGTACATTGTCAAATTAAATTACAACAATTTCTCACCTAAGTCAAGTTTAATTCTATTTCCCCAACAAACAAATCAAACTATAACTTTCCAACATCTTTTTCATTTTTATCAGCTTGTGAGTTTTAATCTTTGTTGGTTTTCCTTTTGCTCTTCCCCTTATTTTTTGTTTTTGGTTGCACACTTACTGGTCATTTCCCAGTGCAACTAAACAGTCCCTTAGTTCCAGACAATTTATTTTCTATTAAAGAAAAGCGAGTTTAAACTCGTAGCAGACTCAGCTCTACCGTGTAAACATTATCTTATTTTGAAACCACAACGTGTGACCCACAAACTATAAGAAAATTTTATATCAGAAAATACTTACAATGTGTGGAGCTTCTTTAACGGCATTAGGGCTTCCTTTGGAATTTCGCTGAGCCCACAGTTTTGGAGATTTCTAAAAACAAAACGATTTATTACTACATATCTGGAAGTTGTACAAGTAACCACATTTACTATAGTAAATAAATAAAAAGTATAACATTTTTATGTTCTGTTATATTCATGTTAAATGTAAGTTGCAGCAAGGTAGTAAGTGTTTTCCTGTTTCTAGTTGATGTACAATTCTTTCTACTTTAACACGTACGAGAGAGGAATAAATATTGTGAGATTTCAAATTGGGTTAAAACTAATCTTCAATCTTGTTGTTGCAAGGATTTTCGTAACTGAATTGAATTGAAATAGTATTTTGTATGTGTTGCAAAAACTTTCCACTTTTCATAAACATCTCATAAACAGCTCTAATAGAATAAATTAGAACAGGTTTTAATTTTTTCAAAAATTTTAATAAATGTCTGATCACCGATTGTATTTAAAATTTTCCATTATCAAATTTTCCGTATGGTGTAAAACTTCAACCTGTAACGTTATTTCACCCAAATTCCAATTAATGTATTTAAATACGTGGGGTTTAGATAAAGTGCTTTTGGAATGGTTTAAGAGTTCAAGAGTTTCAAGGTAATTACGTAAATTGCCCCATTTCGTTGCATGTAATTTCCTAAATTTGACAATTTTTCCTTTCGACATGAATGAGAATGCCTACTAACTTGAATTACATACACATTCGCAAGTGCGAATTTCATTAAAATATTATTAATCATTAAATGAGTTTCATCACCACACGTGCCTGGCCCTCATCATCCCTTTCATGGTTACGCAACTCCGCCCAATTTTCTTTCATCGCCTTAGTGTCATCCTCTGAGATGATTAATTATAATTAGTCTCAAACAGTATTTAATATCTTTAAAACATTTCAGGCGATTCATCAAATAAGTGCATATCATCATCAATATGAATTGTTGTATGAATTTATTAAGTAAATTATTTTTTTTATAAAAACAAAGTTATTAATGTACATATTTGAAAATAGAGCGTTAACTTGGTGGAAAAAAACGTCAATAACAAATTTTTCCATAAAATATTTATATATTTAATATTTGATAAAGTAGCTATCAATATTTACTTAGAACATATGGCAATAATTAATGTCGCGTCATTTAATTTTACCTATATAAGAACACAGTAGGAATAATTAATCTGCCTTGTAATTCTCAATTGCAATGCACAAGCATCTCAGTCATTTCATTCTCATTATTTTCACATTTAAAAAATCCTTATACAAGACTTTCAGAAATATTCGCAAGCCACGAGACCTTGTTAAGAAAATCTACTTTTCTATGATACTAGCAACCTTTTAAAAACTTTGTATACCAATATTTAAAAACTGTCATTTGCGTTTTATATACTTAGGTATATATTGACAGAAATGTATGATTCATAATACATCATCAACATGATGATCATGATCATCATGTATCACGCAAGAGAAGTTCAGTGATGACCTCACATGACTCGCCCTTACTGCGGCCGTCTGTCTGTTCTGTCGAAATTCGTTTTCATTGGGCTATTTGATAAAAATCAGATTTGTCGGTCGGAATGTTATATGATTTACGAGGAGCCAATTCCCACCAGCAGTTTCATAGTCAACAAATTACCTCGGTCCGAGCATTATTTATTGCGCACGCGACCCTGTTATACAAGGGATTTTGTAATGTTCCGTCATCGTGCGGTTTGCGTTCTGCCTCTTCGCTCATAAAAATTCAATTCATCCATACATGTGTTGTATGGATGCAAATTTTCGGCCGTCATTGATCTCGATTTTATTTTTATTACTGGTACATTCACCGTGTTCACTGAAAATTCTATATACAGAGTTTTTCAAAAGTTTCGGGACGACACTGCAATTAAAATTTTAAACAAGTGGATAAAACAATTGTAATTTTAAAGTTCGCTAAATGGTTATAAAACCTACATTACCCGTTTTGAACATCCCTGAAATAATTAAGTTTCGTTTAGGGACGATCAATCCCAGATTTTTAAAAAGAAACATTTTACAAAAAAAAAACGGGAATTTACAACAAATTTTTCAACTTTCCAAAAGTTATTGAGTCGGCCCAAAACTTTTGAAACACTCTGTATAAAAGATAAACTGCAATGCTTTTTTTTTGGATAAGTATACTTACAATCGTTTTATGTGAATATTTTTTGCGAACACATCTGGATGTATCTCTGTCAATTTATTATCGATGAGTATCCTGTAACAAAGAATATAAATTAATTTCAAAATATTAAATAATTAATTTTAATAAAAAATTAATTAATATTGAGCTAATTAGTTTTTGTTCAGTTTAGAGAATCCCCAAGAATTCAATTGAAACATTTTCCAACTTGTTAACCAGAATGAAATCCACTTCTTGTCATCCCGTCTGAATTTAATCAATTCCCAGTTGTAAACCTCACTCCTCGAACAACCGTAATCTAACGATAGCATATTCCACAGTAAACTTTAATAACATCAAATGAACATGTTTTCGTACAGGAAAACTCAATTGTTTACTTTTATAGTTGTACACTTGTAAGCAAACAAGTTAATTATCTTAGATCTGGTGTTAAATTCGTCGTCGTGCAGTCCTTAAAATGTACGGATGCGTCCATATCATTCGTGTGGCTCTGAATACAAACGTGGCAATTGCATTTTCGTATTTAAGTTCTTGTGTGTGGTTGTTGTGCTTATCCAGCAAATACTAATTTGATTGCGTGTGGCTGCAGACTCCATTTATTTTGGTGCACGTCGTAGAGATAGTGAGTAGCTAGCTTCAAATGCACGGCAGATGCAATTAGTTCGCTTAAAGTGCAATTAAATTGACCCGCAGACAACTATAAAGGAACCACTTTGCTTTCTATTCGATTATACCCTTAATTAAATGCCTTTCGAACTTAACGAATAAACCATCGTTATTTGGATGATTTTTAGTAGTTTAATAAAAATTATTAAACTAATGAAAACATTGTTTTCAAATTAATCGTGGTACTTATTGTACTTAACTTCTTCATCTCTTAGTTAAGTTTACATTACTTGTAGGAAGTAAATACAAGTTGAGTAAACCCCTCGAGGAAATGAATGAATATTTAACAGAGGAAAAGTGTATGTAGTTAAAGGGGTCGAGAGTATTTACATAGAGAAATTCGATGGTGTTTAGAAATGGATCGGCCGCATGGTTTATACAAAGAAATACGGTATTCGTTGTAGCGGGGGGAATGACAGTGGGAAAAAAGCAAATAGGCCAGAAACACATTTGCATGCGAAAAATGTTGACACTGAAAAGCTGATGTCGCCATGAACTGGATGTAGATTGAGTCGGAATGTGCTAGACTACAACCGTTCTACAACGCAGTTGCGATATTGGCAACTATATGGAGTGAATATTCAAATACGGAATTGAATGTAGGTACATAATACCCGAATGCCAGCGTATCGCCCAGTGTTTGTTGTTCATTGGTTTGGGTATAGTTGGCTTCTGGCTTCTGCTTCGGTTTATTAACTCTCTTCGCGAAACTTTGACATCTGCAAATACGTACTAAATGAGAGTTCAAGACTTTTGTAGCTGCGGGGAGTTTCCTACTCATAATTTTGAATCAAAGTGAAAATTGCAGTTCCTGTGTGACAAGAACAAGGATCGTAACGGACTAAATGTGTCTGCTATGTTTTACTTCTTTAAATGGCTAGTCAAACTCAATTGTTCTACCAGGACTAGAACTAGAACCAGACATAATGGGGTTACTGATCTGTAAAATGATTACAATTTAAGGATAGGTTCTATTAGTAGTGTATTGGCAGGGCCGTTCTTATCAATTTTGGCGCCCTGGGCTGTAACCTATAAAAACGCGTGACAAATATATTTATCGATGAGCAAAAAAAAAACGGAAGGCGCCCCTATAAAATCCTAAAATTTTCTTCTTGCGCCCCTGGGCTGCAGCCCAAACAGCCCATAATGTTAGTATGGCCCTGTGTATTGGAGCTGGAAAACTTCCGAAGCGTTACGATGGGGCAGTAATTTTTAAATGGCTCATCATGCTCCAGTATTATTTTGATAATACATATAACTATAACAAATGCATGTATTTATTATATAAAAATTATTCATTCAATATTAATTTCCACCAAATTGTAATAAAAATTTACTGCAAATAATGATTTCCATCTGATCGCCAGAATTCAAACTTGGGTTTTCGCATATCCGGTGAACTGCTCAACCCAACTAAGCTTACTTGACTTAATTAGAACAACATAGAATTGCAGGGACAATAGGGGCAATATTTAGGAATGGAAGTCACGTGTTTAAAATTTGAAACAGGTTGACAATATATCGTAGCCATAGCTACATCACGCATCCTGATTTGCTCATGTTTTTAGGAATTTCTTCATAAAATTAAACTGGGATTCTTACAACAAGTTAATTATCTTATGTACTTCGTTTTTAAACTAAGAGGAGTAAAACAAACATGGCGCACTTGTTACATCGCGTCTGATTGGCTAACGCGATGTAACAAGTGCGACATGTTTGTTTCACTCTTCTTAGTTCAAAAACGAGGTATAGTAACTATATAGTGATTTTTTCTGGAGTTTGCCATAACATAGTTACAGAATTTTGGTCACGTGTTTGATCACATGGCTTGCCTTCATTTTTGAAATCCCGTTATATTAGAAAAATACTACACGGGGTTCATTTCGGAATAGAAGTCACGTGACCAAAAAGTGATAAGTAAGAATTGGTAATATTTAAATGTAAAGTTACTACATTCCGTATTCAATATGGATGAATAACATTACCTTAAATTGGGCTGATCATTCAATGTCCCCAAAAAAATTCGAAAAGTATTCACGTGACTTCCATTCCAAAATAAAAACCAAGATTTATGACAAGATTTCAGTCATTACCCTTTCTTAATGTAAACACTTCCTTTTAATTATATATTAAAAAGGAAGTAATAAATATATTTTCAAAATGCTATAGGTACACGGAGAAGGAAACTAAAATCTTAATCTTAATATAAGAATTTTACTTTTAATATTCACCCAAGTGTTATTAATGAGTGGTTTGGCTCAAGTTGAAACAATATCTATAGGTTTACGACATTGTTCATTGCCAAGGAAATTTTTTCCAGGTTTTTTGCATGTTTGTGATCCGTTTTTTGAATCGAGAGCAGCCAGAAAAGCGCAAGCAATGGTGTGATCGATTTAATATCTCTGCAACTTAGACCATTAATCTTAAGTCTGTTAGTCTGTTCATGCTACTTCTCATCATCATACCCACAATTTTTTCTCGATGGTTTAGAGGTTTTATTCTCCATCAAAATTACAATACAACAAAAAATTATATTATACGAATATATACAGCAACAATTGCATTGCAGAATATATTTAAATTTTGTTGAAGGGTTTCTGTTCCTCCATTCTATTCTAGACCCGAGTCCGAGTATATATCACTGTGCTAACAGAGCCATATGAAAATTTCGCTCTACTTCGTTTTATTATATGGTTTCATAACGTTTTGGGTGCGTTATTGGTACAGAGTCACATATACCAATACAATTCTTGCATGCATTCATACATTCTTCTTACTTTTCAACGAACAAAAGCACATTGCTCGTAAAAGGAACGAACGACATGGTAAAAGAATAGAAGCAATGCGAAGAAGGCAGCAGCAGACACAGAAGTTTAAGTTTCTCTCAGTGCATAGATTCTCTTCCTATCCTTTGAGTTTTCTACAGTGCTATCCTGTTTGTGTCGACCTCATTCACAGGAAGCCTTTTATGCATATCCTACATTCTCTAATAATAATGATTTAATCCAACATAAACCTTAATGGCATAAGCGCATTGGTTCTGAATTCAAAGAATGAGCTTAAAATTGAATTAAATATTCAGGCGATGGTTTGAATAAATAATTACCCTCATTTCATTTCGTTTAATCTTATAATCTACGAGAATATATTACAATTCAATACATTAAATAAAATAGAAAATTTTAACTTACAATTCCTCTAAACGCGTATACTGTTTGAACGAAGTGGCGTCTAATGTCGTGATGTTATTGCTCGTAAGATCTCTGCAACAAAAATAAAGGAATAAGTCATGTATAAAACAGTAAAAATTTTCATTCAAGTCATCACCACGAAAAAAGCAACTAAAAAAGAATAGTTTTACTGCTATGAGAAGAGCACAATTCGAATGGGTGGAGGAGTATCCTAAGAGTCTTTTCCTCTAGAAGTCAGGAACACAAAAAAGTTTATGAAGAGTCGTCAGTAGTACTAGTTCGCCAAAGCCATCGTTACGCTAGAGACATCGTTTGGAAGTAACCTCAGGAGAGAAAAAGAATGAAAATCAGCTTTGATATGTGCGTTTGCCGCATTATACAGCTCTCTGTATTAAAGACACAACAGTTGTCACGTAAAATTGTAATGGACATTAATCTACCGCCACGGGTAACTTCGAACACACATGCGGAAACACAAGGATTCCTGCTGACTCGACGGAATACTCAGATGAAAAAATATATTGTTGGTGTGCGAATGTTACAATAGCACGAGGAATCCGTAAATTCTTTAACTATTTCCACTTGAAACAGACACGATAGCAGATTTGTTCTTTTTCTTTTTTGTTATGTTGTATTTTATTTATTTGCTCTTCGTGAACAAATTTAGTTTTATAGTTAGTTTTAATTGGTAATATAGGAATAAAAATTGATTAGAAGATTAGGTTATGTTTGTTTTTTAACATTTATTAATAAAGCCAACACTGTATAATATTTTCAAAATAATTTATACAAAATTTGTATATGGCAGGTATTTACTCACTAATAATAATTGTTGGCATTTTAAATTACATGGTGATTTTGAACAAATCGCAAATAAATCTTACAAGCGTGGGTATTGAGCATAAATGTATAAAAAAATTAAATATGAAAGATTTATAGCAGTCATCAACATAATCTATGATATCCAGTATAGATAAAAATGACTGAGGGGAATAATAATATAGCTCCAATGACGATGTCATATAAATATGTGAACGAGCGACATGGAAATTAATGGCGCATTGCATCTGAAGTCAATTAAGACACTAAAAATAATCTTGGGTCTAATTCAAGATTAAATTACTTGATGACAAATTAGTAAGAAAATTTTCTTTCAATTTTCCAACGGAAATTAAAATTTAAATCACGTGATGCAAACACGATAATCTATGATTAAACGTTGATACGAGCAAATATAAAGTAATCAAAGACCCAATAAAATAGTGATAAATCAGTGCAACAAGACAAGAACAACATTCATACACGAATTATGATTAAGGAAATTGTGTCGCAGTCGCAAACTGAACAGGTAACAAGCTCACCAATAAAAGCTATGTCTAGTTAAGAGGTATGCATGTAGGTACAGAGCGACTACCACAAATGGGCAAAACTGCTTGCCGGCTTTTAATGTTGCAATTACGATGTACGCGAACAAACCATCATATGTGGAGTGGCAAAAGGCAATTTAATTGGAAACGATGAGCGCGTACGTACCCGCACAGCTACTCGTGTTGCGTTGCGTCTCCTATTCTGTGGAAACCTGCCCATGTAGAGTTTAACGATTCGGAAAAACTGCTTTTTAAATTACGCGCGACCGTGTGATTTATGCATGAAATGTATTTCTAGCTTTGTATCAATAATGTTGCTTGGCTTCGTCGCACAAGATGTGTTGTTATGTTGTTGACCCTTTCCGGGTAAGCGTTTACCAATAATTAAAATATGATTGATTGTATCTATATTGGAATTGTATGGAAATAATCTATTGATGATTGCCAAGAATGAAAGTTTAATGTGTGGTCAAATATTTCAAATTTTGCCAAGAATTTTAGATTTATATATATGATCTAACTAAAGTATTTCATTCATGGATAACTTGATTTTCTGAATGAATTTAACTTTTCTTTCAAATAAAAAATGAAGGAAGTAAAATATTCGTTAGTAATATTAGCAAAAAGCAAATATTTTCATTGTAACGAAAACTTGTTATTATTTATTATAGCATTATGTACTCCCCACAAAAAGCCCTGAATAGAAACGAGCAGAAAAAGTCTAAAAACAACGCTAGACTAAAAAAAGCCAAGGGAGAAAATAACAAATCTCGAGTTGTTGTTGAATCTGCTGTAGGCAATTTTAAGGAATTTCCAAGTTAGTTTATTTTATGAATATGATATTGATATGAGCCGATTACTATGCGCACCCGTCCCAACTGAGTATGCGAATTTATCCAGAAAAGGGTAAGCGAAGAGAAAGGCGTACTCGCGTCGTTCTTTCTTCTCATCTCAGCGCGCCTGAATCGGAAGAGCGTGCAAATCGAGGGTGAACGAACTGGCCTTTTCTTGGCGCGCCGCGTCCTTCAAGGATATCTCAGGGATAACGAACGAACAGACCGGATTCCACGCAACTTCACCCTCTAGGACTCCATACTATACTTTCGAAGTTGGTCGGTCTCTCGCGCAAACAGTTCGTCCATCCACCACTCTAGCATTTTCACTTCACGCAAGCCGTTACCATCACTATCAGGGTAATATGCACACAAAAGCGTTACTGCTCGTGATTAATTATGCACGCTTTAGTCTGTTACGCTTTTTGTAGCTTGAGATATTCCCGAAACATTGTCGTTCATTTATTTCGGTGTGAAATGGGGAAATACAATAATAAATAATTACGTAGTCAACACGAATGGCTGATAATGCGAATAAGCAACGATAAAAATTCAGGGTGCTTGCGACGATAAAAAAATAATTGTCTAAATATAACCAATGATAGCCAAGAAAGCTCCACGATATAAATGAGGCCAAATGGCAAACTTGGTGAACCCTGACGATTTCGGTCATTTGAGTAATTTAAAATGTACGATTCAGATTGCCGTAATTAAAATCGTCGTTTTCATGGCGTTGCTGTAAAGACGGAAATCACACGAGCGTAAATGACGACTGATAAACTTTCAAAGGGGTTGGTTGCTTCACCATCGTTAAAATAGTTTTGTTAGTGTTGCTGTACATTTAACATTTTAACATGTTATTCACGACTAATGTAAATTTATCCAATTAAAGTGTTTAGTTATGATACCAACATCCATGTGTGCCAATCACAATCAGCTCCATTTAAAGACAAGATGAATAATATGACGTTATTAAAACTCTTACAATTTTTACTTCTTTAAAATTACTTTTTTCTTCACTAAATCATTTTATAATTGCTTAGAAATTATAATAATAAATTAAACTTTTTATTTCTTCATGTGTGGCTCCCAATAATATTCAGATTTGTGTCGCGTTGTGCGCACACAGAACGTTTGCATAATCAAGTAGAAAATTACGCAGTCGTTCGCTCTATAAATTATTCTAATAAATTTATGTTAATAACACATTCGACGGAACTTACAAGTATGTATATACTGGAAGATCATGTACATTAAGCGAAACGCCTCCGTTAAAAAAAGTTGAAAAACAGAACCATGCACTGATCTTTTAATAAACGATATCATAGTATCGATGTATTCCTAAAATACGAGCCGTGAAGAATCGAAAACAGTTTTTTATTTATCTATTCATCCATATATTTCATTCGCAAACGATTTATACTCAATATAATTCATTTCTATGAATTCGATTGAAAACCTAATAAATTCCATCGACTTCCCAAAATATACAGATAGCGGGCGTGAGAATATCTTGGTCTCGCTTCTTTTTTGTGCTTTTCCCTTGCATTCTAAGGATTTCAACCAATCTGGGATACTTTTCTTATTTCGTGAAAGCAAGAGGAAAGAAGGAAAGAGGAACACACGTGCTAGACGGGCATTAAGACGGAATTATGGGCCTTTAGCTTTTATAGGAGTCCAATCGAAGGGGATGTACTCGATACATTAATTCAAATCAGCGTTAGTATAAAGCGTGAGCAAAGACTTTGGATAGACTGAGACATTTTGGTTCAGTTAACATGTAAATTTCTTTCAGGTTATTGCGTTGGAGCAGATGCGCTCAGAATTCAATTTCAAGAAGTTGGTTTGACTTAAATTGTTTTAAAATTGGATTTGAACCGATTTATAATTAATTAAATTCAAATTAATTTTCGATTTAAAAATATTCAATTTTCGATAATATCTACATATATGTGATAGCATTGCAGTCGCAAGGGAATAAAGATAAAATATTGAAGGAATGACAAGCAGGAACAACCTACTTCCAAAAGGACCCACTATTTTTTAAAGGTTTCATATCATTCTCCAGAGAGGAATTCAAGCATATTTCGAAAATATAAATCATTAGTTATTGATAGGGTGGATCCAAAAATGCCCCCTGTTTCAACTACATTATAAACTAAATTATTGCGACGAACTACACTTTCGGGAGACAGCATTTACATAATAAACGCATTCAAAACGGATCAATATTATTTCATGATGGGTATCTGCATAAGATGACGCACATCCGAAGCATATCCTCCACAACAACAAAACATGACATGCCTTGTGCAATTTCCATAAAAATGATAATAAAACACAAAGAGCTCTCTACATTTCGGGTAAACCAAAAAATGCAACCAAAACAGGCCAGAAGCACAAACAAAATTTTTACAAACTACATGAAAAAGCAAACAGTAAAAATTAGGAGATTTATTAAATTCTTAATAAAGAAATATTACTGCAAATTTTTCAAATTTAATTTACTTTTAATTAAGAGCAAATAAAATGTTATTTATAACCCTGAAAAAAGGTGATAAAAGCAGGTGCAATCACTTTTCCCTTTAATAAATTAAATCTTCAATATTTAATAAACCCAGCATCCTGGGGTGTTATCCTTGAAACACATAATTCATAAAGTAAATTGCGCAGGCGATTCTTCATCGACCACCACCTCAGTAGGATGTTGCCAATATACAATACATTACCTTAAAGCTTGTTAGGAACAACCTCGCAAAACGTAAACAATCCTGAATTTTATTACTAAGTACAAAACGAGCTTCTCCAGGTTGACAGCATCTCAACATGCTAGATGCGAAAGGTTCGAATATATGATACAAACACAAATGATCCCAACTCTTAACATATTACGATGATAGACTTCCGCACGCACCGTTGCATTATTTCACATGATTCCCTTCAAATCATTCCCTCTTGAAATTGCAACTTCTTTCTCTTGTATAGCATTTCGCATTATTTCAGCCCATTCAGCGTTTAGCAACAAACTTGCTTGGCATGCATGTGACGGTGTAGTTATCGTAAAGCGAGGTTGGTTGCTCTCCCAAATAGGCAAACAAGTGCCTAGTTTATAGAAGATTGTTAAGCGATGTCTGGGTGAGAATAGGCGTTACATTGTCTCGGCTGCCTAATCCTGACCTCCGCCCGAGGGTTTACAACTGAAATCCCGTCTTTATACCGTTGCTACGAGTATTGCTATACAACCCGACGACGAAAAGCTAACTTCCTTTGGGTATGCCATATATATCTACAGAAGAAGTATAGAGTATGCTATGCTATGGGGTATCACAAAACTGCGATTTCCTTTACCTACGATCTACTAACTGGATGAGATCTACTAAATTCGCGTAAACAGAGGCTAGGACACAAGGCATAAAGTAGAATCCATTGATTTATTGCTTTATTTTTCTTCTTTGGATGTTTTGAGGATTTTCCTCTGTATACATATTTATACAATCCATCTATGAAGATCTAGAAAAATATGATAAACGAAGCTGAACTTAAAGAATTACAACTTTTTCAAAAATAGTAAGCATTTCGTTTAAAATCCTATTTACGTTACTACAAACTTTGTGTTTAGCAAATCCATCACAAGCAATTTTTTACAAATTTAAATCTGTACATTGTTAGTTCAAGTTTTGTTTTCCTCTATAGTAGAATACCAGTAATAATAAGCAGCAAAAGACAAGCAAGCTCAAGCTTCTTATTATTATACTAGAGTAGAAATAGAAGAAATATCTGTCAACAAATATTTCCCTCGTCTAACATCTTAGATCCAAGCGCTTTGTACACAACTTCTTTGATATATGTCCGCCTCTCAGCGGGTTTTCTCCTCGCATTTCCAACATTATATAAGAAAAATAGAAAATCTAAGCATGTTGCTTTTTTTCTTCGTCATTTTTATTCGCTCATTATGGCTCCCGACTTTGTCCAGCATTAACTTGAATTTGTGCAAGCCAGCAAGAATAAATTAACAACCCACGTCGACGTACAAATAAAATTAAGTAAGGCGTATTAATTACATGCCTACTTGGATGGAACTAATAAAATTAAGGCTTTGTGGCTAAATCATGACCTAGGTTGGACTAGGACTACGTATCCTACGTATCTATATCATGATTATATACATCACTCCCTTCCTCTAGAGGTAACGTACAATAAATTCATTTTGTGGACCCAAAACAAAAATAAATATCAAGATCGTCGTCATGCACTTTATTACATTTAACGTCCCTTTCGATGTTTTTTTCGACTCCCAGCATCCTCAGTTTTCGGGAACGCTACCTTTTTCATTAAATGTCAAACCCAAAACAAAGCTTATTTTAATTCTGGATGGTAGCGGTCGGTCACTTCGTATGTTGTTAGGATAGTCCCTAGCTGTTATGGTTTAGACCCGAAAAGCCGATATCATTCAGTTTCGGAAGATAGATAAAGATATGCTTAATTAGAATACCACGCTAATTTATCTGCTCTCCTCTTCACCGCACAAGGATAGAATACGAACATAAATCCTATAGGATCTTGTGTAAGGATGGGGTTAATTTAAACTAAAGTGGTTACTATTATGCATAATAATACCATCTTGAGATATTTCCATTTTCTCGTCGTTAAAAAGCCAGTTTTTGATATTCGACATTAAAGTCAGACCAAACAAGCGATAAAATAAATTTTGTCTGCCACAAAAACATTGTATATATCATTCAACAAGATAATCCAGATATCAAGTAATAATATTCGCGTTTTGACCCAGAATCGACCGAAACACAAAACACATTCGGTTATAAAACGAAAGATCCTTCTTTCTCCAGGATCAGGATCTAAGGCTAGTGCTCCAGCTAGCTGTTTGTTTGCTTATTATGCGGTCCTCGCGCCAGCTCTCTTGTTTCATACATAATTGTCCACAGCGACTCGAGCAAGAAAAACGTTGGGATGATAAATGATTGCAAAAAGTTCGAACACCCGTTTTTTATATATGGATGTATGTATGTGTGTTCGTTTACGCACGTCTCCGACACCCACCGGCGACGTGCTTGCTATTGGATCTTTGATCGCGTAGGATATAGAAAGAAAAGAATGCGATAAGAAACCCAGCGATGGGAAGTCGCCGAATGTGTTTGAAACCAAAACCTTGTGGTATGGTGTGCTCGTAGCCATAGAACCAAGGGAAAAAAGTTGCGGATTTTTGGTTCAGTAATTTATATTTAAAGCGTCAGCCAGTTTTCAAGCTAGCACCTTATTGAAAACTCCGGGATTCGCATAATGCGGGAGTAATTTAGAAGCTCCCTCTTGATCGGAATATTTATAGACCAAAGTAAGTATTATAAAAGAATGCCTAAAAATCTACTTATTATGGGTGCGAGGTGCTAAAACTTTGAACAAAACAAAAAGGAAAAGAGAGGTTAAAAAGTTTCAAGGTTTAGTTGTAAGCTATGCACCTAATTGAAAAAGGATTTTCATTTTTATGATCAAATTATCGTTCTTCAACCGTTTTTTTTCAGATGTTAGTCAAAAATTAAACAGTAAATGGCTATCAATCAAACCCTTAAGATTTAGATACTTTACCCCTAAGAAAACTCTAGAAAACACAAACAACTCCTTTGTTACAATCATCAAATTGTATTTTCTATTAGACTTATCCTCCTTTCATTTCATCCTTGTTGTTTTTTCTTATAGCCTGCCTGCTTCGACTTTAGCATGACCAATAACTAAAGTTTGATCGTAACTAATAACGTTGTGCCCGCTGGCAGTGGAAAACTGTCGCTGGCAAAACGCCGGGCTTTTCATCCGCTCGAAATAAAAGTAAAGCAAATATTGCAATGGGCCTGCCCTCCTGTAAACGAAAACTTTTCGGCTTTTACGCGCCAAGACTGTTTTGTCTGTATGTTTGCATTTGCTACTAGTTCTTTGAAAATTGTTGAGAACTGGATGGAGATTTGCTGGATCACTGTATTACTACCAAACTGAAAGTAAGAAAGCAACTAATAAACTAGGAACGACAGGCAATAATCATATCCCGAGTCCGTAACAACAATGAGACTATGGACTATGGCTCGTAAAATTTGATTAAGAGCTGTGCGCGCGCACGGAAGGCAAAGTTATCGGCAATAAAATTCCTGGATGAGAGGAAAAGTGGTTGAGATAGCAACGAAACCAGGATATTATTAAAAAATCTTAACTTTGCGTGGTTTTATTGGTTTTGCGTGGGTGATAATATAAAGTTTAAAAGATTGCGATGTTTCATTCAAGTTAATATTTGTCGTTTATTGTTATTTGTGGGCATAAAAATTATCTTAAGTATGCCAGTATGCAAATGCTTGAGCCAATCACTTGATCTTGTCTCAATCATATACATCTTAACCCTTTCAATCATTTTATCAAAAATCAATTTCATTTAAGTTTTCGATTTGAAAAGGTGATATTTAAATAAAATGTCCTAAAGGGATTTTTGTACGTTGATTACTGAAAGGGATGCAATTGCCTTTAATTTGATCACAGATTGTGACTTAAAGGTCCATCAATAACGTGTGATTCAATCGTGGTTTTATTGGCTCAAACATTTTAATGCCCAAAAAGGAATGGATTTAATTAAAATTGTATTTAAATTTCTTTTGTTTATTTCATTTGTGTAAACGTATAGAGTAGCTTCTGAGAAAATTTGAAGCTGAAAGTAAAATCCTAAGTATGAATCGAAAGAAATGCCAACAATCCAATATCAACAACTAGATCTAGATCAATACAACTAAAATCCGAAGAGAAGTAATAAATTCACCCTGGAAATATATTATAACTACCGGCGAGACGACCGGATCATGTCGCGCGTATTGGGAAAATAATATAAAAAAACTTTCGATTCGTGTTTAGGAAATTCCCACTAGAAACTAGATTATTACACAGTCGGAGTCGCCTGGAGCCACTGAGGCTCATGAGCAAGTTCTAATACTCCTCACGCAAAGAAACATCCTCAAACTCGCCAAACTTTTCCAAGTTGTTTTAAGTTTTTTTCTCTTGATTTCTCCTTTATTATTTTATTATTTATATTGTTTCAATAAATTATTTAAAAAATCAATAAATTAATATTTAATTATAAAAAATGAGTAGCAAGATTTAATTGAGTTGTTGAGCAACTTTGTAAATGGAATGTAAAAGTAATGATGTTATTGAAAATTATATCTCATTGAATATAAATCAAAATAAAATTGCAATGACATATTTATATACATTCACATTTGTAGAATTCGAGTGGTCTGCCGTCTGCATTTCAGCCCCGATTAAAACTCTCGTAAATTGCTAGCAGGCGTCCAAGGCGTTAATTCGCTTTTCATGTCAATATAATACCAAACAAATAAATACTCCTTGACTGCATCTCGTTTCATGCCTTTTTTACTCTTCAATATAGTAAGTACATTTACATTACTTGCACCACATTGATTTGTTTATCCTTTCGTTACTTCCAGTCAATTACGATCATTGCAGCATTATTTGATTTACTCAAATTACTTAAACGCGCCGTAAATTTTCTAAATTGCGACTATAAAGTACCCGTACGTGGCTACTATCGATGAATGAAATGATCATTGACTGCTTCTATGACTAAAGCAGCGATTCCCAAACATTATTGATTAAATAGCAAGATGCCAGAATATCAATAATAAAGAAAATTTTAAGGTATCAAGATAGCCCTTGGAATTCATGTAGTCATATTGCAGACCACTGGTGTTGGATTTATGTCTTCTTATCTAAATAACGTCATTTTGCAGAAATCTACGAATAGTAGATATGCTAATGTGATATCGATTTTGATTTCGTGTATATTTAGTGGGTATATGTTAATATTCAATCGTTAGTTGCTTCTGACATGTGCGTCATTTGCCCACGTGTTGGGGACATTGATATATGCGACTTCATTACGTCCGCGTTCCCAGATTACACACGATTTAATCAACAATTAATTAAGTCATTGATGATACGGATGAACTTGATGTAGTTGTAGCTAATCTGGTTAAATACATTTGCTTAATGATTCCACACGGTTTAATCCAATGTTCCAATACCTGCGGCTCTGTAATTAAAATCTGATAAAAGGTTATTTAGCATTGCTGGTGGAAAATCACTCATTATAATTATAGCTGCCGGTTAAATTACATATTTTATGATAAATTATAGGTATTTATTTTCTAAATGGCAATAAGTTAATTATTTAACCATTTATTTCTATTTATTTTAAAATAATCTTTTAAAATGTGGTTAGATCAATAAAAATATAAATTGAAGGAAATTTCTAAGATTGAGTTATAAAAAAAGAATTTCAGGGGTTAATATCATAGAGTTATCAATGTGCATGGTCTTAACAGATGTTTTCATATGTTCACAATGTTCTGATGACCGATGAGAGTATTATCCTGAGATGATGTTTCATTTCCGGAATGATGATTGCGAAGAAAGGAGCAAGTAATTCTTGATAAAATGTCTTGGAGATGACCAGAAGGTCATAATAATCAGAAAT
>JASKGN010011085.1:0-46451 GCA_030556245.1 Falagria sp. GC000072 | reverse complement strand
TACATACCAACTGATTATGATTCCTAAATCCAGGGATGAAGAACAAACAAGAAGAGTATCTAGGAGCAAATTGCTGTTTTTGCAAGTCTCCAACTGTTTACGGTAATCTTCCAAAATTACATATTTTGATAAAACAATCTTTCGTTTTGTTTAAATCAATTTAAAAATAATTTGCAACAATCAATAAGTATGCAAATGCGTGGCAACACTTGCATAAATATAAAAATATAATATCGACTTTTTCAATACATAAGAACAACATGCAAATGATAATAACATTAATAACCCATAATATCCTATCCTATTGACAATCATTCTTGTTGAATTCTTTATTGGAATAATTTAATAATAAATTCGCACTGATTAATGTCATAAATATATTTATTATATTACTTTCAGTCTTAATAACATATCAAATCATAAACAAACATTTGCCTTTAATTATCACTTTACTGATATATTCGAGAAGATTTGAAAATGCTTTGCTATTGATTCTATAAATTAAGTTACATTAATTTTAAAAATCATAACAGTATGGACAAAAATACATTATACTTTAAAAATTATTCCTTGAGTGAGGTAGTTCAGACGCAATTTTATTTATATTTAGTCTAAATTATAAAAAATTCCAACATTATTATAAATTTATTATTATTATAAACTTTGAATAATGTGAGTTTGCAATAATATGTTACCAATGTAACTTCAGATTCTGCCCCATAAATTCTTAAGCTAAGTTCCCTAAAATCACAAACGTATTATAATAAATAAAAATAACTAAATAATATTCTAATAACTTAAATTCGCACTTACTATTTTATTACTGTCTCCGAAGTCTCTAAGAAGCTTGTCCATCAATAACCTGACACTAAACTTTTATAAAAATGAATGTATTTGGAAGTACTTCAATGGGATATCTTCACGACGAGTTCTCTTCCAAGGACCCGAAACACTAATTAATCACAGTCCAGTAATAGTTTTTCTTTTCACGCATGCACTAATTGTATTACAAAAGTCTCAAAACACAATAAATTTATTGATACACAATCATGAATTAGCATGCATGAATTTTAAATTATTTAAGTAAAAATAACAAGTCTCTTATGAAAAATGACAGATCTTCTAATGTCATGAATCAAAATACATCAACGTAGATTCAAAAAATAACACAATAAATCGGATACAGACAAGTAACTCAAGATAATACTGTTTGCA
Organism: Falagria sp. GC000072; assembly: GCA_030556245.1. Taxonomy (NCBI): domain Eukaryota; kingdom Metazoa; phylum Arthropoda; class Insecta; order Coleoptera; family Staphylinidae; genus Falagria; species Falagria sp. GC000072. The sequence continues at coordinate 45,236 of JASKGN010011085.1, read as the reverse complement.
GCCTTATAAAAATATAATAGTAGTAAGTCAATATATATAAATAATAAAAATTATAAAATTATGAATGATCTTCTAATTGCCCATCCATAAAACAATAGGGCAATGGTCAGATCCATAGACAGTGTCACGAATGCCACTATCGCAGACGTCATTGAGTAGACGTTCAGAAACTATGAAGTAATCCAATCTCCAGCCAATATTCTTGGAGCGAGCTTTCCCCATATAAGTCCAAAAAGTATATTTCCCAAGTGAGTCAGGATATAACTGACGGAATGTATCAATAAATCCAGCTTCTAAAAATTCTGTCATACCCTGACGTTCTTCAACTGTAAAGCCGGCATTCTTAGTATTAGTTTTTGGATTAGCCAAATCAATTTCATTATGGGCCACATTCATATCGCCGGAGATAATGATAGGTTTCAATTCATCCAGTTTCTTCATATGAGCCAAAAACTTCTTATTCCAATCTAAACGTTTAGGTAACGAAACTAATTTCCTACCAGCATTGGGAACATAAAGACATACAGCATAGAAATTCTGATATTCTGCAATGATTGCACGGCCCTCATCTTCTTCGACACCTTCAATACCATAAGTGACATTAAGTGGTTCAACTTTCGACCAAAATGCACAACCAGCATATGAGGGTTTGGAAGCACAATCATGCCAATATTTAAAGTAGCCTTCGACTTGCTCGATCTCAGGAGGCAACTCATTCTTAGCGCAACGTACCTCTTGGAGGCAAACAATGTCGGCGTCTTCCTTTAGCAAATATGCCATTCCATCCTTCTTAATCGCAGCACGTAGACCTCCAACATTCCAAGAGACCATCTTCATGTTAGCCAATTGGCAATTTGCATTTAGCTTAGTGCATCCAATATCAAAGTTGAGATTGGACTTAACTTGATTGAGTAATGGTTCCTTGGTTTTACGCTGCTTCTTAGAAGAAGGTTCATCTTCAGCTTCGTTGGAAGCAGTACGCTTTGGAGATCCGCCAGATGATATAATATCACTCGAGCTGCTCTCAGACTTTTTGGTAGGTTTCCTACCTCTCTTAGACCTCTTACTTTCTGATGATCCTTCAGACTCCAGAGTTTTCTTATCGCTTTGTTCGTCTGATCCTTGACCCCCGGACTCTTTGATCTCCCCTTCTTCTGTTTCGTCGCTTTTAACTTTCTCGGCGCTTTTGGTCTTCGATAGCTTTCCATCGGATTCCAAAGAACTTTCAGTTTTGGATTTCAAGGTGGATTGGGAATCAAACAAATCTTCACTAACATCAGTCTTGGAAGTCTTGGACTTCAAGTCGACTTCATCAGACTCAGGCTGAGATGTTTTAGGTTCTTCAGCCCCAGGTGTTTCTTCCTCCTCTTCGAAATCATCAGCCCGGGAGGTGTCAAATAAATCATCATATTCATGAGGTTCTGGCTCTTCGAACAAGTCTTCAGACCCTGCATTCTTAGACAACTTTCCAGATGATTTCTCAGATTCGAAATCTTTAACGGTTTCATCTGAAGAGCCTTCACCCATTTGTTCGTAATGGGGTGGTTTTATGGTAGCAAAACGACTTCTTTTGGGAGCATCTCGTTTTGGCATATCTACTTGAGCTTGATTCTTAGCTACATCAGGCTTCTTTGTTGCTGGTCTTCCTCTCTTCTTCATGACTTTTTTCTTACCAGAGGCTGCTTCTACCTTCTTTGTAGCAAATCTACCTCCACGCTTTGGGACTTCCTTCTCGACATCTTCCTCTACATCTTCTTCAAGCTATATAAAAAATATTCCTTCATTAATTTCATTTTATAATTATAAAAAAAATTAATATAAACTATATATAACATATCCCTCTTAAAATTCAACTTTTAAATGAATAAAAATTCAATATTTTCTACCTGATCCAAGTTCGCTTCTCCTTTAGCCTCGATGTTCTCCTTCTGAGATGAGCTCGCAGCTGCAGATGACTTAGGCTTTTGTTTCCTAGGGTTGGTTTCACCTTCTTTAGGAGATTTATCCTCAGGGATATTAGTGTCAGCCTCTTTCTGCTTAGCTTCTTTTAGTCGAGCACTGGATCTAGCAGGCTCGGTATTCGCGCCCTTTAGAATTTGAGGTTATGAATACATTGTATTTGAAAGTGTAAAACAAAAAATTATTAAGAAGCCAAAAATGATATACTCACGAGTTGTTTACGTCGAACAGGCATTTTATGAACACTTTTCTGAATAAATATTAATAAATCAAGTTATTAATAAGTTGCAATTTAGACAAACAGGTAACAATTGTGGGACCGTTGTAAAAACGATGCGAACGCCACAGCTTCTGGAAACGAAGTGAACAGACAAATGAATAGTCACTGCCTACTAGGATTTTAAAACAGCCTACTTCGATGTTCAAATAGTAAAATTGTTAAAACAAAATAAATAACTAATGACTCAAATAAAATTTATAACAATGAAATCATTTAAATAAAGTTGTCTTTATCTTAATTATTAGTAATTCGTATGTTTTTAAAATTCAAATAAACACTACTGGCTATGTATTTTCAAACACCCATAGGAACGATTATTGTTTTGTTTTATTCGTCATGGCATACGTGATATGTTTCGCGTGTCACAAAAAGAAATTATTTAATTTAAAGAAAAAGGATCAGGACAACCCATTTTCATATTCACCAATGTAGTTGCTCTTTAATGAATTTCAGGCTTGTTTTTCTAGGATGACGTTGCGTAGAAAAAAAAATCTAATAAGATCAAATAATTCTGCATACGCTCAATTTTCTATTAGTTACGCTTGATTAGAATGTTGGCGTTATATTTATTTACATTGCTACTGATACCATACAACATATGGTATTTATTTCCTTGATTTTTCCCGCTTTATCATGCATAATCATTAATTAGGAGATATTATCATTATTAAAGTATGGTAATTATTTTGAAATCACCAGTTATCAATTTGGTCGTACAAGAGAAACATATTTCCATAATTTAAAGCATTAATCGAATAAATAAAACAATTAGTAATGAATTGTACGCGTGAAGAAATTCCGGTGAGTTTAAAAGATAAACAAATAATTATTCATAGCAAAGCATTTAATAAATATGTTGTAAATGTTTAGATTTTACAAAATTCCACAGAACATGCTTATATTCCTGAAAACATCACTTATTTGAGTTATGAGGAAAGGCTCATATTCACTATTGTTTTTGCAATTCTATTATTGATATCGGTCGCTGGAAATGTATCTGCTATCGTGGTGACGACTCAAAGGTAATGTTACAATATCAGTAGCAATCAATTAAAAACAATAATTAAAATCTATATGTGTAAACCACACAATGTGCTGTTTTATTTTATAGAAATCATCGATTTATACAAAAAACTTCGTTGATTTCATTGTCCACCAGCGATTTAATTATGACTCTTGCTTATTGTACAAATAACATTGAGACATTTTCGCATCCAATGATTAATTGGGTTTGTATAAAAGAAGCAGTTAATGTACAATATTATTATACTTAAGATGGATGCTGTTGCCCAAATTTTTTTGGATAAAATTTACAATTATTACATAATTTTTTTTGCATAAAACAGAATCACTTTTGTGTACTAATATTAGACATGAATTCTTAAACATTATTATATCTAATTAATGAAATTATTTCAGACTTTAGGTACATTTTTATGTTCATGTATTCCAATGTTACAAATATTCGGATTAGTTGTAAATTTGGCTTCAATGGTTGTAATTGCATTGGACAGATATTTCAACGTTGTGAAAGTTTTAGCACGTCGATGGAACCCAAGTCGTCGTCGATGTATCCTAGGCTTCTTACTAATTTGGATAGCATGTTTAGGTATAGTTTTTACCAAGAAAAACACACCTAAAACAAATTACATTACTATTGATATTAATTATTAATACTAAAAATATTTCAGGTGTTTCTTACCCAATTTATCCAATGTTTGAAATAAAAACTACCAAAGTGTATCCAAATCTCCCCAATCCATATTTCGAAGTGTACGAGTTTTGTGTCACTGCAGTAAAAGAACAATTAAAAACCTACTATATCATCATAGCATCCTTGGTATTTTCAACATTGGGAGCATGTTTTCTTTTCTTGAATATTAGCATCGCTCATTTAGTTTGGTCTCATAGAAAACCAATATGTTCAATAAATGGCAAATATGAATCATCTTTCAGTAATGAAACTTCGACGACTCAATTGAGTTTTGGAAATCAATCCACAGAAGGACCTACAAAAAAAGTACAAAGTAATGCAAGTGCATCCAGTAGTCGTCAAATCAAACGCAAAACGCGTACATTTAAAATCATCATGTTTTCCATGTTTATTTTCACAGCTTGTCGATTACCTTTCTGGTTATTTAATATTGTGAAATTAAGCGACAAACATACAGAAAAATGTCATTGGATTATGGTTTATTGCTTTAATGCATTGGCACTTTTGAATTGTGCCATTAATCCTTTGCTTTATTCGTTTCTTCAGCCAACTCTTTGTGTATTATGTAAGCTTGGAGCATTTGTAAAGAAAATCGGAAAGTGGTATTGCAGTGCGACAGAATTTGATGAGTTTGGAAAAGAGAATCCTTTTTGCACGGAAATTAAACAGAAGCAACTAAAACATTTGCAGATTTCTAAGTATAAGGTGAAAACCATTTACTCTGGAAAAGGAAATATCTTTGATATAAACCCAATATGAAGCTTGTTGTATTTTACTAAAGATGTCCTTGGTTGTATAAATGTTTGTAACGTAATTGAAATAAATTAAAATAATCTGAAAATCTGGGTATAGAAATCTGTAAGAAAGCAGAAATATATTAAATAGAATATAAAAAGGAACTTTGTAAATATTTTTTTTATTATTTTTCAGTGTGTTTTGTCCAAGAAGCTTCCGACATATTTTTTGTTTTCTTTAAAAACTAAGCCCTACTACTTATCATGTATTTAATTTTTACTTCAATTTGTATTTATTAAGATTGGTTTTTGTCATTTTACATTGTTTTTACACAGATATTCGCCAAATCGCTGCTTAGCGTTTTCGCAAGTGCTGTTAACACTCGACAGATTAATATTTGAGAATTTAAGTGATTCTATTCAATGAACAATGTACACATGTTTTTACAATGTTTCATTACTGTCGTTAGTCAATTTGTATTTGTATCTGGCTTAATCTCTCTCGAAATAAAATTTTAAATGTAACAACACTAGTTTTACTTTGTTTTTCATTATTCCATTTTTATTTTTCACATTAATACATCTATCATCTGTCATTTGTAATTTGTATGTCCATCTTCAATTCTTTCTCTTTGTATTTGTATTAGTTATTTGTAGATGCGATTAGATATTGTTTTGTTTACCCTGTTTCATATATCGTTTTGTCGTTATTTATTTGAACGTACACGTCGCGTCAAACGCAAATGAAAATCGAAACGAAAACTCTAAAGAAACAATCAAAGTATATTGAGGTTCTTTTGTTTTTAAAATTTGAAGATTTGTTTCTCCAGTGGAATTTTTTCAGTTTAACGGTTTCCTTAATTTAAAAGTTTTCTTAACTTGTATTTTTACTATTATTAATAATTTATACAATATGATCATGATTGCACCATCAATATCAATGTTAACGCTAATCTCTATCAATATCAATATAATCGTCAATAATATGTACAATTTCGTGTCTAATGGCCGTCTAATTTACATTTCATGATTAATTTTAAATTTACTTCTGTTGCTTTTCCATTTTTTAAATTATTTTAATGCCAATTTGAAATTCTCCATACCTTATTGTTATATAACACTAATTTCATTTTAGTTTAATTATTATCAAAGTCATCTAATTACACAATTATTACTTCATTCGGTTTTTACAATATTTGCACTAAAACTCGTCAAATTTACATGTCATTGATTCTTAGCAATTTAATAATTTTCATTTATTTAATTATAATTTTAATTAATAATTAATGCCAGGGTTGCGTTCCTCAATTTGTTTCGATTTTCGAAAAAGAAATACATTTTACAAATTACTTTACAGTTTGCGTTAACATTCAATTTACACCTCGTAACTCCTAAATATTTAATGCCCACTTCAAAATCAACAGAAACAACACGCACATACTTCCTAGACAAATAAAAAATCCTTTCGGTCAAGAGAACAAAATTGCGGTTAACACGTTTAAATCATCTGTAACAAAAACAAAGAATCAAGCAAACAATAACAAAAACAACCAATGGAATAAAATAAAAGTAATTATTTAATTAATTAAATAATAGATTAAAAATCTGCATTTACATAAATTATACAAATAAGAGGAACTTTAAAATCTGCTGTCACATCAAAAAAAAATCAAATAAAACTTATAAGTACATAATATGTAAATCAATAATACGTATGAAAAATTATTCAAAACGTTTGTAATTAATTAACCTATTAACTAGTAATACTTCATTTAGGAATGTCTGTTGTTGCCTTTGCGTTAATTACCAGCACCACTAAATTATTCTCGATTAGCTAATTAATCCTTATTTACATAACGTCCAACGTCGTGGTGTATACCAGCGTTAGAATAAAAAAAAAGAGCAAAAATCAAACGAAACAAGAGATAAAAATCGTTTTCAAAATATTAACTTAAAGGAACTCAAAGCCGACTTTGTATATTTGCTATTTCATCAACTGAAACAAATGTCGAATAACATAAGTAATTAATTTGTATCACTACCACGTTTATCATTCACACGTCGTACCCTAAAAATATACAATCATGTCTTTCTCCACGATACCATCATCATCATCATCTATCAACTGTTTTGCAATTTCATCTTGTGTATCAATACTTATATTATAATATAATCATAATTAATTCATTAACTAATTATTAACTGTGCACAGTAACTATTATCACATGATTGTTTATATTAATTACTATCTTAGCTAATTTCTTATGTATTTTAATTCATTCTTTATTTTAAGTAATCTAAGTAATATTTCTATACAATTCTAATCTTTATTAATTTCTTTTTATTTGTTTAATATTTATTTAATTATATATATTACTATATCTTCTTTTTATTCATTTGTTTCTTTCCATTCTGAAGGTTAGCATTTGTTCTCGTGCACTGAGTATCATTTTATTTTGTTTTTGGAAGATTACATTTCGATTCATAATTAAAGTTCTATTAAGTTATACCCTGCTTGTGTTGTAATATTATTCGCTTAAACATAACCAAAGACTATGAATTTAAATCATACAGTTTCTAAAGTAAAAATGCTTTATTATAAAAAAAAGGAACTTGAAATGAAACAAAATTTAAAAAAGAATGTCGTCACTCAGATTTTCTTAGGTGTCATCACGTAATCACCGAGTGACTCCACCATATATGCATGCAAACAAATCAATGCAGGAAAAGTGGTTTCCCGCATTGTTTCGTTTAGCAGTAATAATACTTTCACAATATATAATATAGTAAATGCTGTTTGTTGAAATGGCTGCTATGTAGATATATATTTTGTACGATTCCCCATTGTTTTCATCTCATGATTCTTGCTATATTGTTACTTTAAATATTTTCCGTATACAAGAATTTCTATGCAAATATTATTTCCCTTAGATTTACGAATTTGTTTATACAAATTTTGTAAGACTAATTTTTATTTGTATACAAACATTTACCATAGAACTAGTTATTTCTTCAAGTTGCTGCTTTGTCAAGTTAGCCCTGCTCGCTAAACGAACGCAAAAAAAATCGTATGAAAAAACAAAACATAGTTCATCAGTCTATTATTAGTTTGCTTATATCTCTTGCTTGTTTTCATTAATATTTAAATCTATCGGTTGTATTGTAAATAAGTAAAAACATTCTGTACTCTTATTATGATTGACTATGAAGTGTATTTCTGTTTAATAAGATCCGCATCGATATGGATTATTGAAAAACATTATAGAAAAATATATAGAAACACCGGCCTATTGTAGTCGTAAGTAAATCTGTTGAAGTAGTTTGTAATATCGCAGTTTCGTTATTGTTTATGTGGCTATTGTAATTCGCTTTAAATACACGTATAAAAACATCTGTCACTAAAAATAGAGGCGCAGAGGACTCATCTTTCATTAAATATAGTAGTTATTTGTATCATAATAGTTGCTCAGCATTCGTTAGCTTAGCAATCGCTAGAGTAACATATCAGATTCTAGCAAGTTTTACAATAAATTTATAGTTTTCTGTTTGTTTGATATAATAATAGTAGTCAATTGTATGTAGTAAAATGTAACCAGGAACTATTGTAGTAGTGTTTCATTTTTGTTCGGCTGTTGTGGCGGGACAAAATGATAGGTCACGGGCGTCGAATTTTCCAACGCTCGCCGATTGGCAGGCATAAACTCAGCTGCTATTTGATGTTGATATCAGTCTTTTGTGGTGCGATATTTTCTCCGTTTTACTCGTGGAAGAAAATAAAACAGCAACATCGTTAGTCGTCGAGTGAGACCTACGTTAATTTAAGAAGGAAGCACTGTTTAAAGTTTAACAAAACTATAATTACTAATATTGCCCCGAAATCAGATCTTACTGGATCCGATCGTTTCGCTGCTTGCACGTGCCCCCCAAAGTAGCGAGGACAAAGCCTCGACGGGTTCCTCAAATAATACACATTTGGACGAAATTTTCACTCATTGCACACTGCACTTTATAGAATTATTACAGTTTTAAATAGGAGCCTAAGCGGGGCCAATTTCAATCCTGCCCATTTTGTTGGACCAACTCACGTCGGTCTTCACGAGATAATCCCGGTGGCAAAAACATATCCTGAGGTTCTTCTTTCATTGCACGTTCAGTTTTGTTGCAATCCTCGGCATCACTGCCACCTGGTGTGCCACCTCCCAAATAGTGTTCACGATTCTTTTCGCTCTGCGGCAAGAGGTGGATCATACTGACGGGTATGGGAAAGCCTCCTGCCGCGGCTGAAAAATCCGGATAGAAATTGGGCGCGAACGGATTAAACATTGGATGCTGATTGCCATGGGGTGGATGCTCAGCGGATGAAGGACGTTGCGATTCGGCATCGCTACTGCTCTTAAGATTGTTGTTGTTTGAGACGTTTCCACCGGAAGATAAGTTCATTAAATCCATGCCTGGTCCACCGATGCAATCCTTACGCAGTTGTTCTAATTTCAGCGATTTGCCATATTTGCCTCGCACATACATCAGTAACGAATTGTAAGGTATTCCAAAAATCCTCGACGCTTGGGAAGTTGTCATCTTTTTGTTCCACACATGTTGTAATGCTTCAGTGAGTTCTGCATTTGTCCAAGAACGTGGAGGTCCACCTCTGGGCGCACTATGTTGACCTTTTGGACGGCCCACTATAGAAAAATCTAAATTAGCATTTGATGATTTTGAGAAAAATTTATAGAAATTATGGCTTACTTTTCTTCTTTGTGAAGAGCTGTGTTTCCGGTGTACTGCGGGGATCAGCCAGTTCCAACAATGGGTTACGGCAACCATCCATACCAGGAGGGAACAAAAGTGGTGAATCCAAACCAAAAACTGTTGATAACAAAATGATGTAATTTTAAATTGGCATAAAACGTGGATCTAAAATACTTACATTTGCTATGTGGGGGTGTCATGGTCAAAGCTGAAACTGATGGCATAGGAGGGAAAGGTAACGGTGAATGTCCATCCATCTCATGCTTCATATTCAACATACTGGGCGGCAATAATGGTGGCGACGGTGGAAATTCCTTATGATGATGCATAGATAAATCCAATTCAGGACTTCCACTTGGATCGGGTGTCAGCACCAATTTGGCGCGTTCTTCTTCTTGTTGATGCTGTTGTTGGAGTGGTAAAAGACTCTGCTGTATAAACTGTCCTTGAAACGTCATTTTATGCTTCTTGTCTTCAATAAGAAGTCGATGGTTCTCCTTGTCCTTATCTTTCGATACAAAACTACTTTGGGAGGTTGGAAGATGTTCCTTACTCGGAACATCCAATTTGGGCTTCTTCAAAGAAAGGTTTTCCACTTGCGTTTGGGGTGGTGATTGTGGGCGAATGCGTTCGGGAGAAACAGCAGGTTTTGGACACGTGGTGGAAAGATCTTGCGGAGTCATCATTTCCCCAGAGCGACGACGTGGTCGAGCTTGTTTGCGACGAGGTAAAGGCGACTCAGCTCGTTCCATCATCCATCCACCAGTTTGTCCACTGATTCCACCAACTGAAGGAAAATCAGCAGGTGAATCACTGCCACTCCTTTCTTCTTCCATATCACGATCCATCGAACCAATTCCTGGCTCATTGGTAATTTCTTCTTGGTTTACCAAACCTCGCACTTGCAAACTTTCAGCTGCTTTAATCAGACTTTGCAGCTGTTCTTGCACTACTGATATCTCCCCTTTGTACATAAAATCCACAATCGCTTGGACTTCCCAACCGCTGAAATCTTTCAATACAATTACAGGATGTTTGCAAGGATTCTCAGCGAAAATGCGTTGAAAGAACGGCGAACACGCCGAAAGGACAACTTTGTGTGCACGCACGGAGTTTTCGGCACAGACTAGTGTCACATCTACAAGGGTTTCTGCTTGCAATAAAGCATCGAACGCAGAAAGGATGTGCGATTGATGGTTGTTCCATCGCAGCGAATAATGCGACTGCGACATATTCGTAATGATTCGATTCTACTCGTCGATTAAAAATTTCCGTCTTCAATCACACCAGAATTTCGATTTACTTTATGATTGTCTGCAAGAGTTAGACATTGTCTCGCCACTTTGTTGTGTCTGAACCTGGAAAGATAGATATGGAATTAGAAGTTTTCTCGACTAACGCTAGTGATTTGAACGCTTGTTACTATGTTAAAGTACAGTGACGTCGCGACGCATGGGCGTTGCTTATAAGAAACACGTGTTACTTCAATTATTCATTAAAGTTGCATTGAAATATTCATCGAAACTTTTTAAACTTTATATTAAGAATTGAATTGTTCGTGTTTGAGAATATCAGCTCATGCGTTTCGTTCATTATGTAACATTGAAGGGTGGAATATTTAAAGTTTTTCATATGTTGCATACGAAAAATGATGGCATGGCAGTATATCATTATTAAAACGGAGGAATTAACATGTTAATCATATATTTCACGCCCTAATTTAAATACTAATATATCAATACTACAGCTTTTTCGTGTTCGATTCGATTTTGTTTCTTTATGACGCGGATATCAAATATTAATTGGAGGTGAGTAAAATATTTTTGGATTGGGCTGTTACCTAGTTTTATTTTTATTATGTTTTACATTGCAAATGTTTACACGTGTACACTAAACATTTTCTTTATGACATTTCAATTCTATGGTTTATCACCCCATGAGTTGGTTTTCCCTGTTTATGACATGTAGAGATGGGTAAGACCAGTTTTATGAATTTACATATTTTTAAATTTCTTCGAAATTACCATGCACTTATATATGCATGTATTTATATGATTTGTACCTGAGTTTATGACGTATGACTATAAGACGATTTCAAGGTTTGAAACCGTTGCACCTTTGCTATATACGAAAGTTTATTATTTTCCTTTAGGTAATTGATTTGCTAACATTTTTTTTTTGGGAACTTTACATACTCAAGAAATTGAAAGAAAGTTTCGTCAGCTTGAAAATTTAATATCTACGCTAGATTAGAATACATACTTCCGTTTAAATTTTTACAATTGCAAAATGTCTTTAGTGTTATGCAAAAAAATAGAAACTCACATTTTCATGAATTATATTTAAACTTTTCTTATCACAATTAAAAACAAATTTAAAATAATTATAAATTGTATAGGTATTTCAATCATGCATGAAGTTTAACTTCAAAAATCAAAAATTTAAAACTTTAAAATTGCAAAGTAACTTAATTATAAAATCAAAAAGAAAACTCACCCTTTCAATAATAACCAAATCACAAATTTCAAAGCACAAGAACAAACAGTCCATCCACATAAACACAATTGAAATAAAAATGAAATGAACAAACTTCAACTTAAGTTATCGAAGAGAGAATTTCAGGTACTGAGTTAAATGATAGTAAAATGTAGGTGTAAGCGCACGACGCGAATGGCACGAGTCGTATGACTAGAATGATTGCGACGGCCGGACAGACGCCAATTTATCATATCGCTTGTGACTCCATCGGCCGAAAAGACAGCCCAGACGCGCAATACAAGCAGGTAGCATAAATAGACTGGTCTTTCAGGATAGCACATATTTGCTATAGGAAAGTACAATATCAAGGAGATAGAAGATGTGCGTGCGTGCGTAGAGACATACACGAATACGTGGAAATCATTTGGCCGAAATAAAACTGCACCCCATGTTGCGACCGACAGGTAGACAATAAATGCTACGTGACCGTACATCATGTGAACATGACTCTGCATACGCGAATGTTATTATTTGTTTCTTCTATCTCAGGGATGTTTCTATTTTGTTTTTTCTTAACTGGGTAGTTACATATGACTAATTTACAATTTGAATTATTGAATATTGAAGAAATATTAATCCAAATTAGTAATGAAAATTCCATAAAAAAATTGATTACCAGCCGATCACAAGGAGAATTCATTAATTATCACCAAAGTGCAAATATTAATCAAATTGATTTAGAATTAGAAAGAATGTTAGGCAGTTGAAATAAGTTCAGAATTTGAAGTCTCGTGGATCTCGTTTAGTCATAAAAATTATGTTATTATTTTTTTTTCTTCTATCTCAGGGATGTTTCTATTTGTTTTTCTTAACTGGGTAGTTACTTATGACTAATGTACAATAGATTTATTAGGAATATTAATAATGAAGAAATATTAATGTTTAAACTTGCTCCAAATTGGTAATGAAAATTCACTGAAAAAATTGATTATCGGCCGATCACAAGAAGAATTCATTAATTATCACCAAAGTGCAAATCAAATTGATTTAGAATTAGAAAGAATGCAAGAACTAGGCAGTTGAAATAAGTTCAGAATTTGAAGTCCCGTAGATCTCGTTTAGTCATAAAAATTACAACTGCAAATTTTGCTTTCCCTGAAATTTCTTATTGCATGTATAAAACATGAAAGTAACTACTATTTACCTTTATATTACACCTTGTAAATAATTGCTAGTAAAAACTGAATTTTTAGAATTTTGTGTTTGCGAAATTTATGCAAAATTTCTGTAAATGAATTTGATTCATAGCAAAACTTTATGAAGATTATCTTCGTAAGAACAATCCATCTATTGTAAAGAAAATTTTGAAAAAAAATGTTTAAAATTTCACCTCAGCTGGCAAAATCTTTGAATTTAAAACGCAAAAAATTAGATTTAATTTTGAAACTACTTCAAGCTACTAAAATGGTACTAAAATCTGAAATTTTGCTTTCTTGCTTAAAAGTTATGGCTCTTGAACAAATCTTTCAAAATTTCAATTTCAGAATTTGCTAGTACAAAGATAACTTGTAAATAATGAAAATTCTATAAAAATCCTTGAAAAAAAACTATAAAAATTAGCTTTTCTTGAAAATGACGTCATATCATTCTGAAACTTTGGATTTCCTAAAATTAACTTCCTACAAAATATTTTTAAGTTCCCCAAATTAAAACTATGCAAAATTAAAATCTCATCAAATTTCTAAATAAAAATAAACGAATTAAACGTAAAAGTCCATCCCAAGAATTGAATCATCAAATCAGTTCACTTTCAAAGATATGAATATCTTTTGATGGGAAAGTTCCATCGCTTCACTTATTTGGAAGAATTCTAAGGATGAACCAACGCAGGTAACAAATAACCAAATCCTATTATAACCACAATATAAAATTATAATTCCATTTAAGCCTAGTAATTTTGACAAACTTAGCAGAATTTAAAACGGATTAATGTTATAACTATCACCGAATAAACAAATAACAAATTCTATAAAACCATTGCAAAATATGAAAGCGCGTGCGTATGAACGAAGTTTCTTTAGGAAAAAATTCAAAATTTGCGCGGGTTGCCACATGTTCAGTTCCACGCGCTTTTCCACACGTCGTATGTCCCATGTGCGTCCGCAAACATCTGATCATTCACTGACGCTCTTCGCATGCATGACTTTTCTGACAAATACAAAACTTGAGAATTTCACCAAAGATAAAAAGCAATTGATTGAAAATAAACTAAAAAATGAACCAAATGAACTTGAAATCATAATAACAATACATAAAAAATAGAAAACAATTGCGGACAGACGTACGGAACAACCCGCGTGTTTTCGGCGTGGAAAACCAAACATTGAAGAGTTAGTTGTAGTTAGTGATGAGATGAAGAAAATTATGAAGATAACTCACGTTTGAAGGATCGTCCCAATAAATTTCCTTGGATGCACGTAAAGATTAATGCACAAATCTGAATGTTAACAATTTCCTAAATCTTCGATTAGTTCCACTTGGTCAGCAATCGCTTTTGGACTCAAACTGCCTCGTTTTTCCAGGATAAACAATCGAAACTGAATTTAACACGCACACGTGGTGATTCGCGCCGTGAAGAGATTCGAAACTCAATTTTGAATTTTGGCAGCGATCGCGCGAAGTGGTCAAAGTTTAACTCATGGTCATGGCAAGGATCTTCGGCGTTCAGCACTCACGTTCACGTGCGACAAACAGTGCGCAGGTGACTTAGGTCGCAGATGACGGCGGCGGCGAGAGTCGTCACTAGCAAGTGGCCTCATCCCCCGAGTGTCGCGCGGGCACAAGTTCAGCCGGCGTGCGAGCGCGGGCACATGCGAGTTCGCGGACGAGCGGTACTCGAATGTGCGTCGCGACGGTGTGCTCGCTGATCTAGCGTGCGATGCGGCTTGTACGCGTGTGCGTGTGTGAGTGTTAGTTATGTTGCAGAATCGGCGGCGTACGAAGTCCGACTGGCTCGCTGACGGCGCGCGCCGTCTCCGTCTTATGTGCGGCGAGGGTGTGTGAGGGCGCGCATTCAAAAATGAGCCTTTGGTCGGCGATGCGCGCGCTTGCATGTACGTATGATTCAAATGCGCCGCGAGAGACCGCCGCCGCACACACACCGGTCTCAGGATATGTCTTCTCCCCACGCCGTTAATGAATCCGATTAGACAAAGCCGAGCGCCCCGCGGCCGCCGCACCCCACCGCCTGGCGCACATGGTCGTCTCGTCTTCGTCCTGCTGGCGCGCCTCCACATCCTGCTTCTTCGCTTCGGAGGCAGCGCGCGCGCGTTGTTGTTTTACCCCCTTGCGTCCTCGAGAAAACCGGCCGTCGTCCGCCGCGCCGTCCGTCGCCTTCGCCGTGTGCAGACGTTAGTTAGCGTAAGCGTGAACGGTGGCGCCCGACCGCGGTCGAAGGACATGCAGATGGGTGGTAGAAATCAAGGGGGCGGCCTACACGAGTGCCACGCTCCCACAAGAAAGCAAACTTGCCGCATGCAAAAATTACCAACACCACAACACTACTTAAATCATCGGGTTGGGCTGATGCCGATGATGATGCTGCGGGTGGCGGCAGTGCCAGCGATTGCGATAGTGGTGTCCTTCCCAACTGGACTTGACTTACAACACTTTTCGTTGGCAGCTTGCTAATTTCGCATTCTCTTCTAAGATCGATATACCTGTACAAATATCATGTACTTACCTGTCTATTCTATTATTATACTTGTACCCTTGTTCCTCTGTTCCCTTGTACCACTACCTGTACCGGTATCTGTACCCTATAGTCAATCGACTCATGTGTAGTCATGGAATTGTGTCATTTGATATTTAAATAGCCATCGCCGATATTTCTATGATGCCTTGATCTTTAGCCATGAACATGAGCTTTGTTTGCGCATATATTTCAATTGTTTGATATTAACTGCGTTCGGTCGCGAACGTGAACGCGAACATGCGGCAATAAGTTTATGTCTGCAATACTCTCGCACACGCACACCGCCGAACAAGCAGCAACCTATAAAGTTATGTACGATATGTAAATGCCGAATATACGAACACTAATCATGCGACCATTAATAACGACGACTGTTAAAGCAGCTCGCGTCGACGACTGGTGAGGGGTGGCGATAGGTACGGACACATGTGTATACATACTACGCCACTCATATCATACACGCAGAAACGAATTAAGAGAGCGAAGCAAAGCTCAGTATGGCGAGACCGTGCTAAATTGCGAAAGTTGTGCGCCGCTCGTGTCCACAGAGGGAGTGCGCACTTTTTCCAAGCCACACCGCGCCGCGTCTAACTCGGGCAATCACGTGGAAAAAGAAGCAGTTAAGTTGACAGTTGACTGCCCAAAATCGAATTGGCGAAACAACGCCAATTAGAAATTTCGCGATTTATTGCGCGCATTGAGAATTGTCAACTTTATTATGTTTGCGACCGTGCCGACTTGTTTTTATGGCGGAGTTTATGTAGTTCTATGAAAGTTTAGATTGATGCGCATGCTTAGTAGCGCCCAACTTTTTTTCACTTGCGAACAACATTTAGAAAGATAAAAGTAAAGTTGGAATGTTTTATGTTTGAGCAATGCAAGAAAATAGAGCAGCAACATTCGAACAAAGCGAGAAGTAAATGCTGAGCAGTCAAAGATGCATAAATGTAACGATGACCTTTCGTAAAGAGTATGATGACGGAAGAGCAACACGAATACGAGAATACGTCATGACCACTTCAATCCAATAAAATCGGACACAATGGATAATAGTTAGTTGCAGAGCGCATCGCAAATTGCGGCAAAAGTGACGATTCGACCCGCATATCAATTCGGAACAATTGACAATTTTGAGTACTTAAAACTTGCAAATAGCAAGTTGAAACCGTTCGTTCGTGTGTTGGTCTAGGTTGCATGTGGAACAATAAGAAGTAGAAATAACGAAGGGGATCGAAGAATTAAGTGCGCGATATGCAAGCGGCAGGGGAGTGAGGGCGGCAGTCCCGCCTTCTACGCGAAGGAAATTAAAACCGAAGCGCGGCGAAGAAAGCGCGACGTATACAGCAGCATACATCGTGCATTCATTCCTATCTGCGCCCGCCGCATACAAGGCATAACTATAGGCTGTGACAATTATCGATTTCAAAATGAAAATGAGAAGAAGGAATATGCAGGACGAGACCGAGACCAAGTACGAGACGTCGGTGGAGATCATTGCTTGCTTGCTTTCTTCGTTAAGGGTGTTTATTTCCAAGTTTCTTCTCTCGACAGCAAATTTATGTATGTGCATGCATTACAAATAAAGAAATTTAAATACTACTTACATATGTAAATATCTAAGTTTTACATGAAATAAGAATGCATTAAACATGATTATCATCGATTTTCTTATGGTATAATTAAGCAACATATTCAATAGAAATGAAATGAAAATATGTAAGTACATACATCGTATGTATATGGCAATAAATGTGAATATATGGCATGCATGAAATCCGGTCCTTTCTCCCTTTGTTTTGTTCATTCGTCAATTTGTCGGTGGCTCGCGTTTTTTGAGCTTCATTACCATGTCAATTACCTACACATTTAAGAAACACAAGCCGAAAAACCAACACATGCGTGTGACAAACACACATGAGATATATAAGTCGACAACGCAATTGTTCGCCATGAATGCTGATGCCAATGACGATTGCACGTGAAAAACTCAAGAAGGCGAAGCCACAAGCTACCAACTTGTATTGCAGCTTGTACTCTACTCATTTATATATCTTTTATTTCCGTGCTGCCACCGAAGCACACGATAATGCAAATAAAGTTTTATTATGGCCGCATGAGTTGGATATATTTCATATGTGCTATGCATGACTGCTTGCTAAGGGGAATGAAGTGCTTTCCTTCCAGCTTTAAAAACTCTAGTTTCTATGTTCAATGCGCTAGCCAACGGGACAAAAACTCTTAAAAACTTATTCGTATAAAAATTTGAATTATCTTTTAATATATAGACTGTGTCTATCAAATTTATAAAGGAAACTTGCTTGTAATTTTAATTTATAACTGGTATATATTAAGTTAAGTTAGGTTATGTTGGGCTAAGTCAGGTTGGGTTGGGTTAAGTTAGGTTGGGTTGGGTTAATATATGTTGGGTTGGGTTAAGATAGATTGGGTTGGGTTAATTTAGGTTGAGTAAGGTTATGATAGGTCAGTTGAGGATTTGAACATTCTTATACTATATTTAATATCCATAAGCTACGAATAAAAAAGTTTTAGTATTAGAATAACTATAAAAGTATTTCTACCGAACTGAATTTATTTATGAACGTCAGTATTTAAATATGTTCTAAAAATAAGTAAAATTTTAATAAACAACATGTATAAAAGCATTGAAAATTTGTAGCAAATAAGAAATAAAATGAAGCGATTACCAAAGATATATCATTCGCAGGTTTTACGATGAAAAGCAAGGATGTGACCGAAGACATGTGGAGTAGGAAAAGCAAGGCAAGAGATGGGGGTGGAGAAAGAAGACGACGTAGAATATGCAGGAATATATGGAATACGTGAAGTTATATCAAAACTTTGGGATATATTCATTTAAAGTTTCGAATTATTAATGAGGCGGCATGGATATGTATTATTCTCCACACATTCTACACTCGCGCGTAGAGGCGTCAAACATTCGTAGATGCGCCCGCACATATTTCTTCCGTCACCCCATCCCTAAAACGTTCGCATCGGCATCGTCCCCGCGAACTTATGCGCTCCTTGAAAACATTTTGCATTCGTACGTATCGAATGCGAGTGCTTATGCTTCTGCTTTCCACAACTTTCCCACCTGAAAAACCACACGACTAGATATGTATGTGTCTGAAAGAAATTAAGGGATGAGTATCGATCGTAAGAAATGCATAATTGCACAGGGGGCAAACATGACGATGATTGCAAACAGCGTTAGGAATTAAGTCCGGATTGATGGTGATATATGGAGATGGAATAGCATCGCATGCGTCACTTCGGATGTGCAATGTGGGAAAAGTTTCCGCAGTTAATTGCACGCCAGTGGAAAAACCAACATCACATCAGTGACACGACAGACCGTATAGAAATGGAATAGAATGGAATCATCCATCCCTCATTCGTTGTTTCGTCGTAGAGAAGGCAATAAAAACGTAAAGCCGTCGAGAGATGTGGAGACACATGTCATACACCTGTTGTACCTCTATGTACCTGCCGGTTTCCACATTCGCCGGTCGTCGCGGGGCGGGCGCGTTTCGCCACGCTCAGGCTCACTATTAGGCAGTCACGTGCGGAATAGTCGCTCGGCGACTTTCGAATTTACCTAACTTCAACTTTGCCGCTTCTCAAGCTTGCAATGAATGACGGGAGTGATTTACAATTGTGAATTTTCGATTTTACGGAGGAAGATCCCAAGATTATGTAGAGACATGTAGATGTGTGTTTACCTGTATTTGGCGCCATAGTCAACTTCTTACATATGTCTGTTATTTTTCAAAGAAGCGTGTCAAATTTTTTGTCTTTTTCTTAATTTCTCGATAATTGTTAGAGTTGTTGAGTTTATATTATTCTTAATAGATTTGGCATCTAAAAGAACATTAGTAACGAGTACCCACATGCCAATATTTGGTAATAGCTAATTTTATTGGTGGTACCACCAATTTTTTTCTAAAGTCTCCGATTTTCGCCAAAACATTTTTTTCTAGAATAAACATGATTCACTTAAACATTTACATAACTTTTAAACTTGAAAACTTTAAAACTTCCCGAGATATCTAAGGACCTCAAAATCAGAGTGTTAAAAAAAAGTAATAATGGAACAAGTTGTGGGTTCCTTTTCTAAATCTCATACCTATGACAAATTGTTAGAGTTATCGAGTTTATATTATTCTTAATAGATTTAGCATCTAAAAGAACATTAGGAACGAGTACCCACATGCCTATATTTGGTAAAAGCTAATTTTATTGGTGGCACTACCATTTTTTTTCTGCAAAGTCTCAGATTTTTGCGAAACATTTTTTTCTAGAATATACATGGTTCACTTAAACATTTGTACAACTTTTTAACTTGAAAGCTTTAAAACTTCCCGAGATATCAGGACCTAAAAATCAAAGTGTTCCAAAAAGAAAAGTAATATGTATTGGAACAAGTTGTGGTTTTCTTTTCTAAATCTCTTACATATGACATTAAGTAACAAAATTGCAATCAAGAAGTCAGTGAAAAGTGTGAATACATGTCGATATATGTATCTCGCACCGCACCGTTTGACAAGTCGAGCGTAGCCAACGTAACCGCTCTCAACTGCTCCTTCAAGTATTATTATTCCATGCATGTGAATATGAGCTGAAGTGCGGTAAGTCATTGGAACGGCGAAGGTGTTGAAAAAGCGCACGCGGAAAAAACGCACGGCATCAGCAAGACGCAAGCTGTGCTTATTCTCCTGTGATATTACGCTATTACGCGAGCGCTACACTTGATAGATATGGATATTCTTTTGTCGCCGGCTCGGTGTTCGTTCTTTTCTCTGTTTGACGATGCGTGATGCGAATCGGACCTCACAAAACGCACTTAGCACGCAGCAACAAAACAAGAGTGAACGCGAACACCCCGTATCGCGTCAATGTATGAATGACCGAACGGATGAATGGACAAGCAGCTGACAAACAATAAAATCGTGAAGGTGATGATGACGATGCGACGGACGTCTAGATTGATGTATGCGAGAAGATGCAGACACGCGTCGCGGATGAGCGCGTCCGTTGCGGATGTCGCGTACGCGTCCGAAATTGGCTCCGCGGTGAATTACGTCGAATAGATGAAGGATGATGTACTCGTATGCGTGTTATGCGGAATAGCCACTAGCACATTAAAGCAAAGCTTTCAATACGGCTATAAAATCAGAGCAAAGGGCAACAATACACTCAACTTTGAACAGGTAGGGGAGGCGGGAGTTGTTTCAGCTGCAACTTTCATTTACTACTTCTATACTTCGCATGGACAGCATGAAGCGAGAAATGTTACGATGGAATTTTATTATATGCCTCGCTTAAACACTCGACGTCTACGGTGTCGTTCATTTAAATCTGTTTTGAACTTCTTCACAGGTCCTTAGCTTAGACTGTGTGATTTTCGAAATTGACTAAATTCACCTCCTCTCGCATATTGCAGCGTTAAATAAACAAAAGCAAGATGAAAGTGAACATGGAACATGATAATAAAGCATGATATAAATAGGCAATAGAAGAATAAAAGAAAGCGAAAAAGTTGCAAGCATACGGCAGGGCACGACACGACAGCATCTAAGATGCGCTAAAACTAGCGTCCTTTGTGCGACGCTGCCTCCCCAATACCCGCACCCCGCCACCCTCTGAGCCGACTTCTCATTTGCCTGCACGCTGTGTCTTCGGCCTTCGGTGTTGGTGTGCCGGCTCATACGCGACTTGATAATTAACAAAAAAATCGTTATCGCCGGGCGCGCTTCGCACGTCCGCCCCGGTACGGCTCTCCGTTTCTTACGTCCGCGACGCCCTCTGGCGAAACCTTCTTGTCGTCCTTCTCTGCGCTTCGCTTTTTAACTATACATACATACATGATGTGTATGTGCTCTGCTCTCCTCTTCTTCTTTTCGTCATCTTCAGTTGAGTCGCGGTGCGTCGTCCTTATCGCCTCCCATCCTCGTCCTCCGCGTCCGCCAACGCGCCAGATATCCCTCAGCCTTCTCCGTCCGTCATTCATTTATTCTTTCCTCATTTGTGTGCACTTCTTTCTTTTCCGCGCACGGGCCGCGCACAGCCCTTCTCCCTACATTAGTCGAAACACCGTCGAAGGATGCGGAGCGACGAAGACGTCCATGGAAGAGAAAGCGAGAGCGGCGCCGAGCTGCTTGATTGTCATTACGACGGAGACCGGGGGCCGCCGCGCGTTTTAATAAGAAAAGTATTGATGTTCGCTTTTTAATGCAACGAGAGCTCTCCCGCATTCATACAGACACACTCGAACGCATGTGTGTACGTATCCTCATTTCCCTACCGCCTCCTGCACCCCTCGCCTTCTCTTCGGGGGCTCCTTCGACACGACACCGGAGCTCGCGACATTAGCCAGCCGGTGCCCCAATGCGTGGAAGTTTATGAGGAGCGTTCGCACACACGCTCCGCTCCCTTACTCCCTTGTTTCAACTTCTTCGAGGTGGGCTTCTTATGTGTTTTTGCTTTGTCCGCTTTCCGCTTGCTTGGCTTGTACACATTCTACATCTACGCCATTCTTCCACGATATGTAAATTTTAATGTCCCGTGTGCTACGTGCGTTTTTGCAAAAAGGGACGACGAACGACAAACGCTTCTGCTCATTAAGAGATAACATTTTCTTAGACCGAACTTTATGCGACGACCGCTGGCGCAGCAATGCGTCAGTGCTTACCTCACGACTACTAGCTTACCTTACGACTACTAGGATGAGGATCAGTGACGGATTTCGAACTATAGAGGCCCTAGGCGCATCTTATTTATGAGACCCTAAATTGTATTAAAATTAATTAATGTGACAAAAATTACATATGTACATAATACTTTATTCCTTTTTTGAGGCCCCTAGGCGCGCGCCTACTGCGTGAAATCCGCCACTGATGAGGATGAGGACGAAGACGACTTAATGCTTTCACTTGGTCTACCAAACCACCCCAAATTCCTCCTTTTTTTCTTTACGTTTATTTTTCGTTTTTGTTTTGATCTCATTTTCGTTGTCAATGTATAGGAACCACCTCCACCACTAGCAGTAGCAGCACGTGGAAAGCTATTTAAGTTTCGTAAGAATACAAAACGCATGGGGTTGATATCAAGTCACCCTTTGGCGCGTTTCATTACACATATGCAAGAGAAGAGAGACATGGAGGAAAGAGCGCCCGACTCGGCCCGGCGCTTTCTTATTTTTAATGGGCCCCCACTCATTATAAATTACACTGCTGTCTAGTGATGCCGGGGTGGCTGGATAAGTTTAGTGAGCACATACGCTCACACACGCGCTACTCTAGAGAAGCGCGCTTGCGAGGGTGTTTTTCTTCTTTCGGTGCCGGCAGCTCGCGCGCGTTCGGTCTTAATAAAGTATTGATTTTTTAGGTTTTTAATTTATGCATGCGTTTTTATTAGCGAGCTTGCTCTTGCCTCACGACGCCCCTTGCGCCCAAGACCCTTCTCCACTTCTCCAGCCGCCGAGGAGGAGAAGACGAATACCAAGTGGTACGTACGAGTAATGCTAATGAGAAGAGCGCGCAAAGAACTAAGAAAGAGTGGAGAAGCCCTGGAGACGCGAAGAGGGTGGAAGGGGAGGAGGGGTACGCACATTTATTAGCAATCAAACCTACTACAGCCCCATGGAACGGAACACATGAGTAAGTCGAATAAGAAGGGAAGAGAAATTAAAAACGAACCAGAAAAAAACACACCGACCCAATGTCGGTATGCAAATGAGCACGAAGGAAAATCCGTGCAAACTTTTCTAAGGGTGCAAATTTTTGAATGGATGAGGGTCTTAATGCCACTGCTACTGTTACTGTCGCTTATCTGACTTCGGCGATGCATGATACATGCATGAAGAAATCATTCATCTTGTTGAGAATTTTAATGTTTTGTTTCTATCGAAGTGGAGGATGAGAACGATGTGGGAGGATGAGGTTGGCTGAGAAACCACGCGAAACTGAAAATTCCCGCGTAACAATATCGAATTAGAAATACCACTTGAAGATGCGACCCTTTCCTCCTACGATAAGTACACGCGGATAAGAGAAGAATTTATTTATTGAATTCTATATTATTGAGTGCGGATCGGTATTTCGAAGCGAAAACAAAGAAAGTAACGACCGCCCGCTTCTTCGTTGGCAAGGCGTAAAGAATTTCAGAAACCAAACGAAAGGGTTAAAACGGCAATGAACAGAACCACGCTATAAACAAGCCGAAGCGCAGAGAAGAAGAAACGAAGCTTGCTTTTCTTTTATCTCTTCCTTCGCTGCGCACTTGCGATTTCCTTGCATACATCTTGGCTCAACTCTTTCCCGCGAAGTCCTTACCCCACCACCTCCACCCTTTCAACCTCCCAACTGGTAACCTTCTCGATCAGAGGAATTTTTGTCAGCGTTTGTGTGTGTGTATGTATGTGTACTGGAATCGCAATCGATTAAAAATTCCGGCGTTTCGTGCGCGCCTCTTACGCCGATTAATAATTGAGAATCTTCATCCCCACGCACCTTACTTTTTGCATGTAGCGTCTGTGTCTGTATTTTTAAGTGAAGTGCAAAAGGAAGGGAAGGGAAGAGAAAGGATTGCGAAGTGCGAAAACTTTGTGCACGTGCATTACACGCATATGCGCAAGAAAATTTTAAGAAAGAAAGGGGTAGGTAGTAGGACGTAGGTGGTAGTTATGAGGAAAGGGTTAAAACGAGCGCTGGGGATGGGGATGTTGATGGGGTTGGAAGTACGAGCGAGCGAGCGAACGTACGTAAAATTAAAATAAGAATGCGAGCGTGCGGCCGAATGGCGAAGCCAAGACGAAGCAACGACGGAAGAATGAGAAGAAGTAAAAGGGTTGAAAAAGATAAGAGGTCCGCGTCTCGCCGCTCCCTCGCCTGGAAAAATGAGGGTTGCGAATTGTGCGAAAGAAGATTGCGAAGATGGAGAACGAAACGAAGAAGTGCGTGTGCTTTGAAGCAAAAACATGCTAAAAATCCCCCTCGCGGCGAGAAAGGGTTGGAGCCCTTAAATTTGCAATGCGTCTTTGACAATAAATTCAATCATAAATCTCGGGCGAGCCGAGCGGATTCCATTAATCCGTTAATCAAAAATGCAAAATTTCGAGCAGTTATTTTGTTTTTCGCGCAAAGGTGCATAGACATTACGCTCGTCGTGAAGGCATCACTCGTTTGCATGCACAGAGAGAGCAGAGCTGAGCGCCGAGGAAGAAGAAGAAAAATTAAAACAACTCGCGCGTTCATTTCGTCCACCCGCACACCCCTCGCCGGCGGTGGTGTTACTCGCCTGCCTCCTGCTCATCTCGCGCTCCGCCACCGGCCCCGCATCGCGCGCTTCACCTTCGGGAAGCCCTCTCGCGGCGCGGCGTGGCACGCTCCTTCTTTTTCTTATACTTTCGCGTCTTCCTTCAGCACTCATTTATTTTTGCACTCTTTCTTCGCGCTCGCTGCATCCTTTTCTTGGCGCTCGCCGCTCGCCGCCACCGCGCGCCACCACCGCACTGACGAATCTGCATATACACACGTACGCGGCATGTGTACGCGGCCGTCGCGTCGAGTCGCTTCTTCGCGGCGCGGCGCGAGTGTGTGCGGCGTGCGGCCGTGCGGACGCCCATCAGCCGCCGCCGCGCTCTCGCTTGCTCGCGAGGGCTGCGGGGGTGCCCACACTTAGTCGTCGGTCGGCTCGTCGTAATTCTCCCGGACTCGAACGCGCAGCCACCCCCTGCCAACCCATCCCATCGCACCGTAACGAAGCGGCGGTAGAGCGGCAACGGAGGCAGCAACGACTTCGTTTCGTTTCGCGTTCATTTGCCACTAGTAAATGAATATATGTATATGTGCATGGGCATGCAAATATAAGAAGAAAGCGCGCGGCAACCCGAAGTAGAAGAAACGCCGGTGGCGGCTGCTGGTGTTGGTGCTGCTGGCAGAGGGCGGCATGAGGGAATGGAATGAGGCGGAAGGCTATAGAGAGACATCGTCGGTGTGTTATTGATTTTTTAACTTTTTAATTTATGCATGTGTTTTAAGGAGTTGTGTATGTCGTTAAGAGTCGAACCGCCGATGAGATGCCGATGCCGAAGCCTCGCCGCACGCTCGCCCGATCGTCTCCGAGTCACATGCATCGCCTACGTTCGGCGCGACGTTCGGTTCGAAGGACCACGCGTCTTCTTTAAATGCGCTTTAATTACCCCCGCACGTTAGTCGCCATGGTAGCAATGTTCTTACAATGCATCTCACACGACACGCACACATTCGAAACGATTGTCATTAGCAGCAGCGCGCGAGCTGTTATTGTTACCTGTTACCTGCACCATTGAGCTAATAGAACGATACGCCGGTGCTGAATGGAAGACATATATGTGCCGCGAGCGAGCTTCTATGTGTTCCAGCATCATCGTAATAATACTATTCATAATATCGCGATAGAATGCCGACATTTGGAGAGCAGCACATGCATCTCTACACGGAGAAGAGTCGAGCAAAGCAAAGCGCACAATGCGACCGAGAAGATGTTCCATAATATGCACAATCATGTTTGTTTGTGCATGCATAAATTGAAGAATCTTCGGCTTTGGCGCGGATGTGTTACACTCGAAGTGGGAAATACCACTGGCACTGCGCTACCTTTCCTGCCATCCCATCCCAAACCCTTTTTGCTAGACATGCGAGCGCTCGACAACTAACAACACCAACTAAAAAAAGCAACAGCACAATACACAAATGAGTCGTTAGTTAAAACGCTAAATATTGATATATCTCGCGATCTAACAAATAAAAGTAGCACGACTAGCCCAATGAAGGCGCATGCATGGTGCAAATGCTTATGTAAAACGCGAAATTTACGATCCTCCCTTAAACGGCTCGTCGGTGCATACGTAATGCAAACGAGAGCGCGAGCACGCTGCCTGCACGTTACTTCGTCGGCGGTGAGGATTTTCGAAAAAGCGGCATATCTGATGCCTGCAGACGTTTCAGGTATCAGTCACGAAATGGTACCGGCGTCGGCGGCGTTCTGACTCGGCCAGCGATCATGAGCCACATTGATCGCAACTAGCACTTAATCGCCGCCGCACATGTACGCCTGCATAAATTTCGACTCGAGTGCATTTCGATTCGGCATTTGCATTTGTTTCGGAAATTTTATTTTTCATTCGCGCGCTTGGTGCACTGGCAAGTAAAAATAGCGCGGGCGGAACATGTGCACATAATCACGCTGCACGATTGTTGCACGAACACGCACGCTGTTGTTGTTTTGTTACGTTTAGGGATGAGGTTAAGCTCTCTGAACTATTGCAAGCACAGCTACATATTCCTATTTAGAGATACTCCTGCACTCGATTCGCGCCCGATAATTAATTGTGTTGGAGCTGACCATGTGCCCGTGTGGCGGATTGTGTATGTGTGGACGAAGTGTAAATCAACTCACACGCAGCTCTGCACGCTACCGGACGCTTGTTTTCCACTTTGATATGCTGCCTTACTTGCTTGTGTGAATTTCACAAATGTTTACATGCCAAAACACGCTGATTTTTTTATAAATTAGCTTTATGGTATATAGGAAGCTCATCTTTTTGTTTGGTTGATCTAAGGTTGGAAAGTTTTTCACTGGGAAATTATTAATAATCAAAAAATGCAGAATTTAGTAAGGTTGCGATTCATATAAATTTTGAGAATTTACAGCAAGGATTTTTCAAATAATGAATTAGAATGGATGGACCGGGAGCTATAGAGAACAAAAGATGAATTTGAAACAATTTTTTTTGGTTGATCTAAGGTTGGAAAGTTTCTGACTGGGAAATTCTTAATAAGTTTACTATCAAAAGATGCAGAATTTAGTAAGGTTGCAATTGATATATATTTTGAGAATTTACAACAAGGATTTTTTAAGTTATGAATTAAAATAGATGGGCCGGGAGCTATAAAGAACAAAAGATGAATTTGAAACAATTTTTTTGGTTGATCTAAGGTTGGAAAGTTTCTAACTGGAAAATCCTTAATAAGTTGGGTATCAAAAGATGCAGAATTTAGTAAGGTTGCGATTGATATATATTTTGAGAATTTGCAGCAAGGATTTTTCAAATTATGAATTAAAATAGGTGAGCCGGAAGCAATAGTTCCTTCTAGATACCAAAAAAAATTAATTTGAAAGAACTTTTTACAATTCAAACAAAATATATTTATTGCCAATTTATTTAAACACCTTGTCAATATATTATGAATTTAGTAACTTATTAAAATCATTAGATATTAGTTAATTCAGTTCAGCAGCATTATGATTTCATTACAATGTTTCACAGACGTTTTAATCCAGTTGTACAACTGTTTTATTACTAGTGAAGCAATAAGCTAAAGGCGAGTTTACATCATTGATGAAATTTTTAATATTTATACTATAACCTGCAACTATCTTCTTTAAAAATTACTTTTAAAAAATATCAAGAAAAATAGCGAGGAAATAAAGGGACATCTGCAAAAAGATGCGTGGTATGTTCAAAAAGGACGAGTTTAGTGTTGGCGCAGCTTAGAATAGAAGCAAGTAATACAGAAGTTTAGTGAAAAGATAATTGACAAGTAACAAGTAGGAGGCAAGAAACTATATATCATAAATATTGAGCAACATTATGCAATATATTGCATTGAGTCGCATATAAAGGCTCATTATGCAATCAAAATAATAGCACATATCTGTTAGCGATGTGCGACGAGCGACGTACTCTCGCTCAGCAAGTAACAACTCATCAAGAGAAGAGAGTCATAATAGTTTTGCATATGAATACGCGTGCATTATGCGGCAATGTTTGAAAACATGTAGCGCAACGGCAGGCAGACAGACAAGGTAATAGCAGAAGCGATAGGATAGCAACGAGTCGAGCGTATTTTCATTTGAATGGCCATCAAGTCGTCACAATCATCCGAGCTAGCCGTCTCCGCTTAAATTAGACATTGCATAGACACGCGTGTCTCCGCGTGAATCTTTTTCTTTACATGTGACGACATTAGGGGTAGCGAATAAAGAAGAAGCAATCGATGAAGACAAGAAGAATATTTAAATTAACGAAATCAGAGAATTCTACCTTCACCACGCAACGATCGCAATATCGTACATCTGCTCACAACTCTTAACTCCATACGACCACCTTTTCGCTCTCTCTCTCTCTCTTTATACCACCCCCAAAGGTTTTAGACGCGTTTCTTAATTTCTTTTCTCTCCAGCGTGGCGCTGCCTAATGCAATCCGTGCAAGAGACGTAACCCTCCCTTCCCAAAACCGCCCTTCACCCATCCTCATTGCAAGCGGCAGCAATTTTTCTCAGCCGCGCTCATACACATTAATTACATGCAAATGCGTCTTTGTCTTTGTCTCTGCTGCTTCTTTTCGACGATATACCAGTCGCCCGCGAAACTGTTAATTCTCCGAATAAAAAGCGATGCGGATTAATTTCGCCCGTTTGCTGTACAGGTAAGTACAGAATACAAGTACAAATATACAAATACAAGAAGAGGGTTGGAAGATGCGTGTGTGTGATCCCAAGCGGTAAATCCGCGCGAAACTTCCGGGAAAGCGTTACGCTCACGCACGGCACGTAGGTGTGGATTTTTGACACTTTCCAGACCGCCAGTTTCTCCGCTATTTTACTCCCGTATGTTCGCTACTGTCTTTCCGCTTTTCGGAAGTTGGAAGTAGTTGAAAGTTAAATTCCGCATACAAAATGCACCACAATTTATACGTATACATGTGAATTATGATTTTTTTCATAAAAACTCGACAATTTGCAAGTTTAATATGAATCCAGTCAAAATTCGAATTAATGTAAAAACAGATAATATTAAACAGATACAAAACTCCCCCTTAAATTTTAAGACAAAAGCCAAACGGCAAAACGCGCGTGTGCGAATATTAATATAATAATAACGTAAATATGACACGCTCGCGCCGAAGTAAAAACAGACGCCTCGCGTACTAATTGAATTTGGAAGGGCGAAATTTCAGCGCTGCGGCGTGTGTGCCACGTGGTTTGACTCATTGTTATTTATATTTATGTGCGTGACCACCTCCGCTATTACTTCGATCCTGCGTGCGTTATTAACTTGTTGCGGGAATACGCGCAAGAGGCCGTTGCAAAATGCAAAATTTCGAAGCGAACGAATATCAAGAAGAAAAGCGCGCAGAAATAATTCATCTCTAGGGTCGCCACGCTCGACTACCTGCGCCTTCGTCCAGCGCAACCCGCGCCGCACCGCGAAGATTATGCAGCATGTGCATCACCGTGCTGCACAATCTTTGTGGCCGTCCTCGAGTTCCACGATCGCTCATAACAACTGCCCACTTCGTTTTCGACTCGGGAATCGCTACAAATTGTATTCATACCTCTCCGCTTTCCTCGCGTTTGTTTGTTTGCTTTTCTTTCGTTCCTGCCTCGTTGGTTATTTGCATATTGAGCGCGCGGATATGTTTCCATGATGAAATAAATCGGTTTACCCACTTGGGGTATGAATAGGAAACTAAGCGCATATTATATTCTAGTTACTGGACTTACGCACATTATTTACCCACGCGGGATTATGATTCTTCTTAATTAGTGGTTATTCTACGAAATTAGTAATTATTTGCGTTTTATTTTCGGATGTTTTTGAATCTTGAGATCTTTACAGAATTGGAGTCAAATTAAAGACATAACACCACCAATCTTCGTTGAAGGATTTGTGTTCTAATGTGAAAGACATTTTTGGTACGATCTGCTCCCTAGTAGCAAATCGCAAATGCTTATATATCACATACTAGTATTTGTGCGTATGTACGTACGAACTGTGTAAACCAAATACATCTTGTCACCTTCAGTAGCAGTCGCCAAATTGGGACTTTGAAGCACCTACATACGTAAAAGCGGAAAATGAGGGGGCGACGCGTAAAGAAACCTATGTCGCGTCATAAATTACGCTGGCAAATAACATCCTTGTTTGTTTTCATACAATTACTTTCTTCTTTTTTAAGGGTTGTAATTTTGAAATTGTATTTAATTCCAAAGAATTAGACCAGAAATTATCTTATGTTCCTTCCAACGCCAAAAAATTTTCCAATTTTGTAATTTGACTTCAGAATGATCTCAAAAAAGCCACACATGAATTTCCAAGAGATATAAAGCCATTTCTCAAAAGTCAGTTGTCATCCAACAATGACAGAAACAGAAACGTATGCGTTCTTAATCGCTAATGATGCAGAGTGCACGTCGAGGTGCGCTGTGAACTACCATTCATTGTTTCCCAGCCATCTACTTTTGACTCATTACCTTTTGTTCCCGGAGCGTACGACGACTCACATACGCGTTATTAGTCTATATGCATGCGCTAAGTACCCAGCAATAAAAAAAAAGCTAGCAACTTTCTGGCAATCTTGATGGCAGTGATGTCACCCGCGCGCGCCGCTTGTTTTAATTTCTTTCTCCATTCATTCGCACGTAGAACAAACTTACAAAGCGCCTGACAAATATTAATGACTTAATGACTTTCCCTCTGTACAAACCGACACAACCACACGACCCAAGTAATTATTTTGTAATCGCATGTCTTTTTGCATTCGAAGAAATGTCCTACGACTAGAGCGAGCGCCATCTGCATGGCTGGAAACAATTAAAACACAATAAATTTTTATATGAAAATAAAACAAATGAGTCTGTCGACAAGACAAGACGATGTGCGAACACGATGTAAAAGTTAAACGTTTTCTTGTTGCGCTCTTAATTATTCTCGCGCACTTGATTTAAGCGGCTGGCCGGACGATTGTTTCCCGTCGTACGTACGCTTTTTTCCGAACCTCTTTTACGCCAAGTAATTGTTTAATGTGGTATTTAGTGCTGAGCGTTTAGCGATGTTTACTAGCACTAAACGATGCCTTTACGACCGACCGCGGGCTCGGGTGACTCCACAACGAAAGGCACGGTGTGGCGTTAACGTGTGAAATCTTTTGTTTTTTACTGATTATATTGCTCTTAAGGCGATAATGATAGATATGTACTAAACAAGATGGCGGCAATCTAACATGGCGGCAAACTTAGATATCGGCGAAATTTCGAAAACAAAACAAAAGCCGAATCGAGTCAGTCGCTTCTCACGCTACAACTATATGTCGAAATTATAATGCAAATGATGTAGACGTGGTGTTTAATGTTTGTTACACATATTTAATGTAGAAAGGCAACGGCGAGAGGTAGTCATTTGCGTAGATTGATAAGACGGAAGTAAATAATAAAATGAATAAATGTAACAAACGAAGAAACGCATGTTGTAGTATGCTGTTTGTTCTCGGAGTATTCTAAGTACAAAAGTACAAATGCTCTATGAAGTTGCTAATTATAAGTATTACTACTAAATCATCTTTCTTCGAATCCTTCATGGACTTAACCTAGCCTAACC
Source organism: Falagria sp. GC000072 (assembly GCA_030556245.1). Taxonomy (NCBI): domain Eukaryota; kingdom Metazoa; phylum Arthropoda; class Insecta; order Coleoptera; family Staphylinidae; genus Falagria; species Falagria sp. GC000072. Next base: position 13,124 of record JASKGN010011085.1, on the reverse strand, counting down.
TAACTTAACCTAACCTACCTATCGCTACCTAAGCAAACACAAATCTGTACAAGTTTGTACCCACGCACCCAAGAAGAAATAAATAAATACGAAGAATGTGCGCGAAATGAATGAAATTAATGATATGATGATAATCGATGGTTGGTATCTCCAATCGGCGCTCTGATCAAATCTATATGTACAAGGTGTTCAACATATCAAACGCCGCCGCCATGAACATAGTTCGCCGACGTAGTGCAGTCCATCAACTCATCATCATCATTATTTATTATTAAAACGATTATTTATGATTATTACCTTCATAATTATTATTCCTGCCGTATTAAGCTGCAATTAGCAATTATAGAAGTGCAGCGGACTCGTTTCGAATTCGAATTGTGCATGTTTCCAGTAAATGCGTTACTGCCACTAATATTCACTAAAGCTTGCGAACCACTCGGTATCTTAATTTATGCATGTTATTCATAGCTGGCGGAAAGAAATGCCGACGCACGGCGATCAAAGGAAACAAAGGTGTTGACTGTTCCGTATTAATTAGAAACTATAATTAATTAATTACATATGTAAAGGGTGTTACATGTAACTTGTTACGCTTTGGGAGTTTAGGGACTTAGAACTTATTTCGGAATGAACTACTACTGTTTGGATAGTTTGTAGGAACTATTCTGTTTCCATATATTGAAAGAACAATGTGTATCATTTGTGATAACGAAATGGATTGGAAGAGTGAGAAAAGCGCGCGTTAGAGCGTGTTCGGGTAAAATGTAATAAAGCCGTCAAGTCGCGCAAGATCTTTATCGCGGTAATGCGGCGATGATTATAATTTCATATCGGGCAGTACGCGGGGCGATAATTACGGAATTATGGAATTATGTAAATGCTGCTAACGCGTGCAACCGCGTTGCTCTTCGACACACTCGACCGCCGAATGTAAAGCATGTGAGAGAAGACACACGGCGTGTTAATTGCACGCAATTATTTTAATATTAACGCTCACAATGATCATCACCCAATTCATTAATGCACCACCCCAAATTAACAAATGACAACTGGACATCGTAACACATCTTTGGCACACTCACCTTACTCATAGCTCTTTCATTTCACAAGACCACGTGTTGTCACCACAAACAGATTTGTAAACAAACACAATGCGGAACTGGATTTATTTGTTTATTGGAAGCGACGGACACTATAGCGATTCCGACGCGCACTCTTAATCTTTACGTGATACGAGCACGCACGCGTAGTCGTCCTGAACTGACACTAGCGGGCAATCTTAAGAGCGCCGAAGACGAAACTGTTATTCCTTCCGCGGCGGTATTCCACCTCCACACATGAGGTTTACAGTTTTATGCGCTGTTGAGGTAATCCTACGTTAGAATTTGCGTCCGGAGAGGATTGCGTTTGCTCAGGTGACTTAACTCACTTCAGACTCAGAACACGCCTACCGAAAGGTAACTTAGCCTATGAGCACTCGGTTGCCTTCGGCATGGGTACACCTCACCTGTCTGCCTGGAGTGAGAGTGTTTTACCTTTAATCGATTTTACTGTTTGCTTTTTTGATTTGAGGGTTGTAATACTAATTAATTAATTATGATCGATCGATAATTCTTATACAAGATGGCGGACAAGTTGCCTTAAAACAAGATGGCGGAAAAGAGTTCTTTAAAAATAATTTTTAATTATTATTACAAGTAGAAAAAGAATAAATTCGTTTTTATATTTATATTTATCTCATATTTTATAAATAAAACTTAATGAAGAATTAACCCTGACCTGAAGGGTTGAATTCCAACCGTTTTTCCAGGCTTGTTTATTATATTTCCTAGTTGTGGCGAGGTGATTTGTGCCAACGCAGGACATTCATCACGTGGCTAAATTACAGTGTTGACCACGATTCGTCCAAGCAGTCGTTCTCACCCTCGTCAAGTTTAAGAGTACTGAAAATGCCTAACCAGGGACGTAGTTAGCCTACTAGTTTATCCTGTCCTCACTCCCTAAAAAAACAACAGGTATTGAGTTAGAGTAATTGTTATAGGCCAAATTTCGAATTAGATAAGTGAAACGAGTGAAAAGTGGTGGAAAACTCATCGAAAGGCGCATTTCGTGTGTTTGTAGTTCATCGACCGACTTCTTGTACCTGTCCTACCGCAAGGGTTGATGACTCGAACTTAACTGCGCCGTGCCGTTCGGCTGCTTCGGCTACTTGCGCCAGCACTCTTTTCACTGCATCAGCCCGCTGAAGAAGCTCCGCGGCGGTCCTGATGCGAATGTGCATATTATACGAATTGCTGATCGTAGTGCAATTGCACAACTTCTCCCATCGATACGATACATATAATTTGGGATTCACGAATCCTCACAAGTCAATGATGCAATTGCAGGACAGATCTGCAGTGCCGAAATGAAGACGTTAGGAAATTCACGATGGCATTTGTTTGACGCAGAATAAAATGACGAAAAGGACTGCGCATAGATTTCCAGATAGTCTACACGCAATGAAGCATACAAGGTGAGGTGGAATAGATATACATAAATCGGTAGAAAACTACTGTAAATGAAGGTCTAATCAATTTCTGTTCCTACATTTGTTGCTTGCTGCACTATGTACATATTTGTAGACGACGATAAAGGTAGAGAGTAGGTCGACTGGCGTTTGTTCGTCTGGTCGCGATCCAATAAACAGGTAAATCACATGATTCGTGCGATCTGCTCGCGGTTGTTAGGGCTTTGTGAGCGCGAGCGGGCCGTAAAAACCGTTTCTGAACTAAGAGTGCAACGAGTCAAGCATGTGAGTCAATCAAGCGTCGCCGCGCTTGAAGTGAACTGCAATGAACTCTTTTATTACGAATTGCCACTTTTTTTTATCTGTAACTTCATCATCATCTATTTCGTTGTAAGATTATGGAATGTATACATATGCATATGCATCCCTTGAGAGTTTTATCTCAAAATAAAAAAGGTCAAAGCAAAAAACATTTTAATCATTGTTGTAGAAAGCGCAGCACCAATTAGCAACAACTGCTCGAGCATGCATATATGTTTTGATGAGTTTATTCCCAACAATGCCGACCCGAAAATGGCAAGCTAACAAAAACAGCGACCCTTCTCCTCATTAGCAACGGCAAGCATATTCCGTGTCCATCAGGACTTTCTGACTAAATTATAAAACAATTACATCCGTTTGCGCGGCGGCGGTCTAGAAAAACTAGAAAACCAACACATGTGGCCAACTTTACTTTTCTCCTCTCGTCGTTTCTTTTCTTTGGTTGGGAATGGAGAAGTAATCCATGCAAATTCTGTTTCCAAAACGCGATTGACTCCCTTGCCAAGTTCTCCCTCATTTGTTTGTTCGTTCCCAGATATTAGCGAAATCTAGTGGAAATCTTGGTCGCCGCGAGCTCTCCCGTATTTTTGTGAGCACCCCGCGTAACTCTTGGTTTGCGGCGCAACAAGTTGTCGCATTTTATCGTTCCACTGTTATAGTTAAAGTTCGCCGTTAGCCGAGAAAAGTGCATGCCTTTAACTCACGAGATCGAGCGCTTATCGTCTTACCTCCAGTGAATTGTGCTGAGTCTGTGTGTTGCTAGTCCTAACACACGCCATGCGGTCGAGGGAAACTTTACAAAGGTTAGGCGGCCCACGAGGGGGCAGAAACCCGACAACGCACATGAATATTATCCGAATACTATACTAGCGAACGGGGATATTCATTTGTTTCGACGATTATTAGTTAGGGACGCGCTGAACGACCTAGGGTTGTTGCACGTAGCGTATATAACGTTAACTACACATGTGCGCGGGTCGGGGGCGCGCGATTGTGGATGTGGATGTTTGCGTGAATGTAAATTTTGCAATTTCGCTTACGCGCGCGCTTTCTTGGCGGTGGGCTTTAAGCGCCCGGCAATATCTCGCATTATTGATTACACAAACTATCGAACTATACATATATGACCATTCTTCTTACATCCAAGAAGCACGTGGATAGGTGGTTGTTGTAATCGTGACTGTTTGCTTGTTAAGCAAGGGTTGTTTGTGTTTTTATCAGGGAAGGAGAATAAGAAACCCGCTGCGAATGAACCTGACCGGAATTATTTAATTCGAGCCGCAAGTTGGAAGCTCGGATGCGCTTAAATAACACATGTGCATGCAAATAAAATCTGTACAGCTCGCAATTCGCATCAGGTGGCGGCACTCAGGGTTTTGCTCTGTTTAGTCGGCAAAAACTACTCGACACCACAAATCGACGGAAGGTGGTGTGCGTGGGAAAGAATTTAATTAAAACGCTCAAGGAATCAAGTGGCAAGAAGTCGCAACGAATACTTTCTGCATTGCGTAAATACATATTCCTCATTGGCCGTTTGTCCTTGAAGACTTTTCATTCTCGAGTTTTGCACTGACTGCCCCTCCCGTCATTCTCTTATTTTCGGAAGTTTCGGTCCGTTCTGTCGTGGACAGCATAACTTACACGAACAACAAGGATGTCGTCGTCGTCGTCGCACACTCGAAGGATACTCGACTCGTTTCCCAAGTAGTTGTCGTCCGGTCCTAGGACTAGGGCTAGCTAGAACAGTACACAGCTCATCTGCATACCGGCGGTGGGTAAAAACAAGCCGTTGTTTGAAGACGCTCGCACGAAGGCGACTCGATGTGTGTCGCCGAGATTTCACCCTGGTTGTTGTCTTACGCGCACGTAAGAAAAGGGTTGCGGCAAGGGTCGCGGCCAGAAAAGGGGGAGGCGACCGGGCACATTAATCTTGCCACATCTAAAACTACCACCGCGCGCACAAAGACGTCGGCCGAGTGGCCGAAGTGTCCTTTATGTAAATGCGTAGTCCTGCTGAAGAGTCGGGGGACTGGGAGCAAGGGTTGACGTCAGATTTTCTTCATGTTTAAGGACTCGAGTTCAGAGATCAGAGCGCTGGCTCACTAGTTCTGGGCATATGTGGAAATTCTTTGGAGGTTCACGGAGAGATTGCATAAGCATGACAGTAACAGGAACAGCAAGAACAGCAGTGGCGAAAGTTAAAACGTTGGCTATCGATGTGGTCAGAAGCTTCAAAGTAAGGCAAGGCAGTAGGAGGCAGCAATGGGTGGCTGAGAGATGGGATGAGGAAAGGGTCTTGACAGGCGAGCTTCTTGGTTCGAGGCCACCCGTGCACGCTTACACTATACACATCTTGAACTAATATTTATGTGTCCATTCACATCCACCCACGTCTCGCATCTCCGCAACAGTCACCCTCACACCTACACCGCCGCCGTGGATATACAATCTTAGGACCTGGCATTACTCATCGGCAAACCTATACAGGGCACTTCCGCTCGGCTTGCTTTCATCTGCAGCCGCCGCCGTGTGCCGCCGCGCCGTGTCGTGAAGCTTATGATACACTCAGTGCGCGGTGATTAGAATGGGCTGGCGTGGACTTTGATAAGACCTATGGGGATCGCAAGGCGTCTTCTGGCCGTTGCCGTTGTAGAGTCCACCATCCGCCATCCGCCTCATTTGCATACTCGTCCTGCGGCATGTGTGTGTGAGTGAGTGTGGGCGCACGAGTGTGAGAAATACGAATTAGGCTATTGGATACGCTCGCTCGGATATATGAAACGGACAGTTGTTAGGGAAAGGGTTGCAAGGTGGAAATCACCGACCGACCGACCGGACCGCGCGGATTGAGCGGGGTGCTGCGACGGGAAATGTCTTGAGATGGACGTCCGCGCCACCGCCGCCGCCGTGAGCGACTATCGATCAGCATTGTGTGCGGGTACGAGCGAGCGCGTGGCTTCGCTTATAACTAAATCATAACATTTACCCAGCACAATCTCGGCGTCCACCGTTGGACGCGCGCAAGAAGTGACTTGCTTGAAGGGCCAGGATCAGGGCCACTTCGAAGATGCGATGTGATGCCCACTGTGTGAATGTGGAGCAACAACATTCGGCAGTACGTCCGCTCGACCGCTTGATGCATAATTCATCGGACATCTCTTAGTTAGCACGGGGGTGGGTGGTGGCGGGTGCTCTCGCGAAAACTTACCAAATGTTAATCACCGATATCGAACATGCTTCAGTTGGTTTGATCTTGGCTGGCGGACGCATAAATTATCCGCATTTTTCGCGAATCCGTTGTAATGACGACGAGCACTCGGTGGGAGAGAAGAAGGACGACGGCGAAGGATGAGGGATGAAAGGGGTGAAGAGCGAAGCAAAAAGCGCCTGCTTGATATATGCGTCTAAGACAAATCGTCGTTTTGTTGCAAAACAATGGGCGCAAGCAACATAAGCATCCTTGCTGTTGCTTTGCCGTTGAGTATCGTCGTGCGAGCGCGCGGAACGATTATTCAAATGGTGGGATGCGGCGCGGAACAAAGGACACATTATTCGGATACGTTCGCGAAATTAAGATGAACTGAATACGCACAATATTAATAATAATGCATTCGCGCCTCGCATGAAGCCGTAAGTGTTATTCTTACGCGAAACAATTGAAGGAGCGTATGAGGAGCGCGCTCAGTGCGTGTAATGGCTTAGGGCTGAGGCGAACAATCGGCAGGACGATGAAGGGAGGCGCGTGACGGGGAAGTTTTCAAGCGCTTACCGGCTTCAAGACCTACTTCCTGGATTTTTCAGTAGGTCCTACTCATGTTCATGTTCATTTGAATATGAAATAATGGCTAAGGCAAGGCCAAAGGTCAAATGAAACAATATCAATATTAAGGAGATGACCTTTTTCGAAAAGTGAAGAAGATCTGGGAATGTTTATTCACCCCTCGTTATCCTTATCTGAAGCATAGGTAAGAGAAAGCTTCGATTCTCGTAATGGTCTAATGTTCCCTAATGTTCTAATGTTCACATATTCGAGAATTCCGGAGGCGGCAGGAGAGAGGGTGGCGGGCAAGCAAGTCGCACAATCCACACGGTCTAATTTCGTATTCCTATTCGCATTTCAAGTCCGTCCTAAGACCGAGGAGACCGATGTGTATTGGTTTGAAAAGGGTTCGCGCTCGCCGGGCGTCATGCATGTGGGGCAGCTTGCTGCGGATGTACGGCGGCTAAGGAAAGGGTCAGGCAGCAGTAGCAGCAGCAGCAGCAGCAAGATAGAACAGAGAATTGCCGCGTCTTAGGTGGGCAAAGATATGGCGTGCGTGTATGCAAGGCTGAATGTTTGTGTTGTATGAATATTCCTCCCGTTCAGTTGCCATCCCTTGCTTCTACACCACACCACACCACGCCGCACCGCCTCTCGTACCTTTCTCGCTTCGTGTTCTCTGGTCATGTTTGCATCGCACACATGTGTGTGAGTTTATACATTAGTTACGAAGACAAAAGGAGCACGGCTAAGGCGAGAAGGACTGTTAAGATTTCCTGGCAGCGCCGGCTGAGGGGAAGTGCGAGGGGTCGGCATGGCCGAAAGGGTCTCTAATTACAATGTATGATTAATTATCAAACGCTGCGGTAGCTGCGCGAGCGACGAGTCGAACGAGAAGAGGGACGTCGAGCTGTCTTCTAACCGGACTTCGGGTGACGACGACAGGACAGGACAGCACGGGCACATCTTGCCACTATGCCACCCAACGAAGACGTCTTACTGCCAGTTTTCGCGCCCGACCGCAACTCGCCGCTCGTCGCCCGCGACCGCCACCTCGCCCTACTTGCAAATGCGTCCGTAAAGTTCATGCTAATGTCATCTCGGCAACGCGCTGCCTGGCAAAATCTTTTCGGACTACATACATACACATAGCCGTCCTCCCAACCACTCTGTATATACCTTTAGTATACGATTCCATGATGTTTAGCATTTGCGTGTTGGAGCATGTTAGGTGAGTACGTTCACGCAAATCTGTGTGAGATGCCGTCTCCGTTAAGACGACAGGTACACTCCTTTAAGGAGGCCGAATTCTCCAAGGAGCCAGAGCGAGAGAGCACTCTCGGACGTTGGTCCTGCGAGCTTGTCGTCGCTCTCCAACACTTTGCTCACACTCCTAATGCTGTTGCCGCCTCCGCCTCCGCCACACCACCCCAGCGTCGAGTTCGAGCAAGGCACACAACACACACTTGCGCGCACGAAGACATGTCTAAGGCGTCGCTCGCCAAAAGATGTCTTGCATCTTTGGTTTCGATGCCAATGGCGAGGGTTGCGGGGTGGAGGCGGCGACGGCAAGGGTTTTGGACGAAGGTCCAACTAACAGCCCGCCGCAGATAATGCATGTGTTATTAATGGTCGGCGTATCTACGTTCGACCAGGCCGGTAGGAGAGCGCAGCCACATGCTTGCATGTATAAGATGTCAGTGGGAAAAGGAGTCGGGGGAGATGGGCAATGTATAGGGAATATATTAGTGCAACCCGAAATCCTATACACATACATACATCTGGCGAGTGCACGGCTCCGAATTACAACCCTCGACGAACTCGAATCCGAAATACGGATTCGAATCAATAGTCGCAATGCCAAAGTACATCTATTAAGGTAAGACTTATTCTCCATGTATTGTACAGTGTCATACTCTACGAATGACAGTCGTCTGTCTTCTGAGTCCGCCGATTTCGCCGCGATATGCGCGTCGCTAATGAGTGCGTGCGGCCGCATGCGGCGTTCCGTGGCTCCGCGGTTCGTCTTCGAGCGACTCATATTGTTCGCTTCGCGTGGACATTCGAGAATTGATAGCCTATTGATTCCATTGTTTGTTTCTAATGTGCGATGCTTGCCCGTGTATATTCATTATTTGTAGTTAACGTGTGTGGTCTGCTTTCGGATGAATTATTTGTAAACGTTACGTATGCCTCCAAAATGCTCTCGCCTCAAATCGAACAATAAATCGGCCTCGGCATCTTCGGATTCTGGTGACACCTTGTACTTCGAGCTTGCTTTGGAATTATGTAGAATATTTCTGATGCTCCAGTTCCTGTGCGAACGAGAAGACGCTAATTAACTACGGGTTTAATGTACTAGGAATTATAATAATTATGAGTCTGCTTGGAATGGATAGATATGTGCAAGCAGTTTTTCAATATTAATCGTAAATAAAACAAAAGATTACAAGTCGAAAGTTTGGAATAATTACGCGCAAAAAAACATGAAATAAAAAGTTGTTTGCTCGAACAATCCCGTTTTATGGTTTAATAGCCTTAGCGGGCTGATAGGCTTGCAAAACTAACAAGAAAAGGGTGCAAAGTTCGCGAGGCGCGCGGAATTAGCGTCGATGAAATCACAAATTTGAGTCGCTAGTTGGATTTCCTTCGTCCCGTCCGATGTGGCCGCGGTCGCGGTGTGACGCGACGCGGCGCACGACTCGCGCAAGGGAAAACACGAAAACGCAGATCGCAGATCGACGATACAGAAAGCGCACTCCGCATGGCACTCAACTCAACTCCAGCCACTCTTGATGCGGCGGCGTGCGGCAGCATGCAGCATGCGTGCGCTCCGCATGTTTGCCAAGCTAAACGAGCTGTGCGCTCGTTATTGATAAAGGTAATTGTTTGATAATGCCAGGTGATGGAATACGGCCGGCCGCACGGCGCGGCGGTCGTGAGCAAACACTATGCAATTTGCGATGACGAGAGTACACACATCGCGCTTGTATCGCTCGCGCGTCAGTCAAACGGAGCGCGACCGACGGCAAAAAACGAGTCCGAGGAAAAAACAACACCTCTTTTAATATCGTGCACTATGCAATAATAACCGTCTCGGCCGGCGCACAGAACATCATCACATCACATTATATCATCAGTATGTTCGGACATGGGCAACTTGGTCAGCTCGGTCGGGCCAGGTCGGGCCGTTTACTTCATGCGCTTATCGCCACTACGAGATCTTGTTTATTCATACCTCTTAGAATCTTATTGTTTTTTTATTGTTTCGCATAGCGACGCTGAGCAACACCGGAAAGGAAAACTTTTCGACTGCGCGCGTCCTACGGAAATCTTAACTAATGATGGGAACTCTCATGCGCTCTCCTGCAGTCAAATTAAGAGAACAAATGACTAATGATCGTCATGATGCATGCTACACACATGGTCACGACGAACAATGTTGATGCCGAGATAAATATCATGGAGAGCATATGTAGCGAGCGACAAGTAAGCGACCGGCGCGACGCGACGCGAAGCGACAGCAGCAACCGTTGGTTGGCATTGTGGTTGCAGCGTTGCATTGCGGCAAACCGCACAACTTTCGCGTTTCATCGAAAAATTGCGCTCTGTTTGCCGTGTGTCACGCTCACTTGCGATACTTGTCCGAATTGATTTCTCTGTCTGTCCGACTTTTTGTCTGTTGTTGTAATAAAAGTTTAGTATCTCGCACGCTCAAGCGTCGCGTAAGTAATTGTTATTGTTCTTGTTCTTGTTGTCGTCATTATCGACTAAATATTAACTGAACGCGTCCCATCGCTAAGTGCTTCGCCCATATCTTCCAATTTCCCCCTTGTTCTGCTTCTCTATATCTGTTTCGATTACCTATCATGGACAAAACTACTCCACACGATTATGAAGCATTAAATTTTATATACACATCCTACTGAGTGTTCAACGAAACGAGCAAATTGACCGACCAGTAAAACAAAAGCAGATTCGAGCATTGTGCTAAACATATTCGCAGTGCGAGTTTGTAATAAGAGAATACGTTTCAGCTTCGAATATGGTATTAAGGAATATTTGGATATACATATATTGCGGGGAGCGGCTGTGTGCCAGGTCTGACCTTTCTGAAGGGGTTGTGAGGGCCGTCGGCGGCGTACGGCAATGAGCGGGGACGGCAAACTATAACTATAAGGGACATGTTACCGCTTGCTTGCTTGCTTGCTCTACTCGCTGAAGATTGCGATTGTGAGCAGGGCGTGCGAGCGGAAGGATGGTGTGTTTGGTCCGGCAGCACGTGCGTGTTAACCACAATATATCTCCGACATCCTTACGTCGCATCCCTACACCCACCCTCGCCGAGCCTCACAGCAAGACCCTTTACTTACATCTGCAAATGTTGTTCTAATTTATTGGAAAATCAATTCCTCCAAGGAAATTTGCACTTTAAAGAAACTCACATCCCAAGCTCTTATTGATTGCAACTCGATCGCGTTTCTGATATTCGATATGTTTTATTAATTAATTAATTAATACGCTTTAATTGCGGCTATCGTATCTTTGCAAATACTTACCCTATAGAAAGCTTTAAAGCTTTTTTTTTACTTTGGACAGAAATAAATTTCGCTGCGAGTTAGGAGCATTCCGTTTTGGTAGTTTAGTGTTGTGCTTGTTCCTAACATGCCCTTCGGTCTAATTACACACTTTGAATAATTTCCACATATTTATTTACTTGACTCGGCAGCGCGTCGGACACGATATTTTCTACGCCATACACTTTAGGAAGATTCAGGAAACGTTTTGGAGGTCTTAAAAGACATAATAATATGTTTACACATGCGTTATAAATGATTATAAATTATCTGTTATAATTTGTGGCTGAGAAGCGCGCGCCCGCTCGCCGCGATTCGTTATTACGTGTTATAATGTGTTATAATGAGTGGGTTTTCGCGCTCGTATCTTAATATTTATCGTGAGGCTAGTGTTAGTCTAGCCCACACGAATCACACTCTAACCAACATCTCTATTTGGATTTTCAGATACATTAGGACCTCTTACTTTTAAGCCACAGGTTGTTTTTTTTTTAGCTACACGTTTAAAACTTAAGGTAAGTTTGGTTTGCGATTTTGAATCGCTACCGGCCCACCTCTAAACTTAAGTTATGTTTGTTAAACATACTCAATAATAAAATTAGATTATGACAAATTCCAAATCACTTCGTTAAAATCGAAATTGCTCATGTGTAGCAAGCAACAAATCTATCTATCGAGTCCTGGGAAATTGGTCGTGCACGATTTTCGATATCGGCAAATTATCATTCCAAGATGCAAAGTACACATGTAACATGCAAGTGCGTGCTTTCCATGAGCTTGCGGAAACGTCGAGGGGAAAAAAACAAGAGAAGAGCAAGCAAACAATGGACTGAACTCGTATTCATCTGAAGAATGAAAAACGACGATCGCATAGCGTCATATGAACGAACTAGAATAGAATCGAGTGCAGGTACGAAACAAGTGCAAATAAGCAAGCTTTAGTTTAGTGTGGCAGGATGTACTCGTAGATATGCATTATCCTCGCATGTCTCTGAAGCTAGTAGCTAGAGTAGTGAAGAAGCGCACCACGATCGAAACTTGTCGAATATTTGCCCTTCCGGCGTGTCCGCGGCTTCGGTCGTGTTCTAATTGTGTTGAATACATGCGGACGGATCACGTATCGCTGACCGACGTACGTGACAGATCCTCAGAGATATTAGATTAGTCCGGCCGCGCGCGTTTGTCGCCCCGCCTGCGCTATTTGCATTTCGGCATTAATCAATTGGCATGAGGAGAGGAGTAGCATCATTGCGACGGTCAGCGCAGCGGTGCTAATTACACATACTGCAAATAGTCGCGTCTTCTTGTTCAAGCACGTGTTCCTATTGTTATTCCAAGAAATGCACTTTGATGTCTATTCTCTCTTATTTTATGACTAAAATTTGAACATATTTTATTAATAATTCGTTAGTAATGGTAAAGATAAAGATATTTCACTCACTGCCATGTAAATATGTCTATATAAACTGTCAAGTAATAAAACCCAGCTAACTTCAAGCAAATTGACGATTACGATTACGTATGTTCGTACAACGCGCAGCGTAAATTTATTATTTTGCTATTTTTGTGCAATTTCATGTTTTATGCTTTTACCGGGTCGTGGTTTAAAAAGTTTGGGGAACGCTGAGATTTTAATGGACTCTACTATCCTTTTCAAAAGTTTTGAGCCCTCAATTTGAATGCTTATTACATTACGTTGCGCCTTTCCTTTATTTTTAACTTTAATAATTTATAGTTATTATTCCAATGATAATTTTGAAAATTGTAAGTAAGAAAATGAGTCTATTTATTAATATAAATATATCAGGGAATACATTTTTAAAATATTCGCATTATCTTTCGAGATATTGTATTCCTACGTTTCAATTAATTACACGAAAACTAATTAAAATTCAGACTTGAAATTTTGGGATGCTATACAGAACAATACTATTTGCAACATATCAAAAAATGAATT
>JASKGN010011081.1:0-11716 GCA_030556245.1 Falagria sp. GC000072 | reverse complement strand
TGGCGCCCTATATGAGGTGCGCCTTTTAGCATTTTTAACAAGACGCGCGTGATCTATCAGGAAGCCGCAATTGAAATGAAACCAACAGAAGAAAGTCAGAAAGCCAACCTCGTTATAACTTCATAACGCATTCAGTATTCATTCATTCATTCATTTAACGTGATGAGTTACGTCGCTATTGTCTTCTTAGTAGGAAGAGAAAAGGGTCAGGTCAAACCGCGCCTGCTATTGTCATCTTGTAGATCATAACGAGGCAGGTTGCTCCTGCTTGAATGGCCAACGATGCCTAAACGCCTTCGGTACAAAAACTTTAAAAATTTTTGTATGTTCAAAGTAATTTAATTGAAAATCAATAACATAACATTAACTAGCAAGTCTGGCGCCAGATAATGAAAAGGTACAGAACCCAGTGCAGTTTGTAAATTGAATTCGGACAAAAGCACCACAGCATTAAGCGTTTATAGCTGACATAGCAAAAAAAATAAAACGCGGTTCTGCATTTGTATAAAAATCGCATAAACGTAATTGAATTTAAGAATATCGAGAAGACGCGTAGGTGTGTGAATAGCACTGCATGATGTCTTAAAACGTCGTTCCGAATTTTAATTTCGGCTGGAATGAAATTCGGCCACTAGAGGAATGGCCAGAGGTCGGATGGGACGAACAGCAAAAATGTTAGCAGAAAACAGAAAAGGCGAAGGAAGGCTGACGTTCGCTTAAACAAATTAAATTTTATGCTCGGGACGCGACATCTTTATGATAATTGAATGTAACCGGGATGCTTAAAATCTGACTTTATTCGAATCGAGGGATACGACGACTCCACGTAGAATTTATCGCGTCTAATGTATGTAAACTGCTACTCGCAAAACATCATAAAAGAGCTGAAATAACCTAAGTAAAGGCTATTAAATATTATTAATAATTTTAGAGAAAGAACGGAGTGGAAATTAATTTCAATAATAAATTGAAAAGTTAAATAAATCAAAAGCTACAAAGCCTAGATGAAATCTACAACAGTGCATTGCTCAGCATGCAATTTGTTGATTATGCTGTTATTAGTAAAGGCTTATATATCACTTAAGTCAAGTTGATTTCGCAAGTGTTGTCGGTAAACAACTTACAATAAACAAAAATTAACAGGGTAGGCTGTAAGATTTCTGGGAGAAATTTATCAGTAAAAATGAAATATGAAATTTTAAATCTGGTTAAATCAGGTACTGTTAACCAGCCATGACAATTATTCCAATCAAAATGCAATCTAATAGCATGCACAACATGTCGGTGACTCAGAAAGTTACTTAAGTCAAATGGATATACATTCATTATTGCTCACAACAATTATTTATTACCTTTCCAACATGACTACCAGTAATCCAGTAGTGTCTCGATTTGGGTGACATTTTTGATTACCCAATCCACCAACAACCAAATACTTAAACAATGACTCTCCATCATTAAGCCTTTTGTTGTCCTAGAGTAGACTCGCCTAGGAATTTTTAATTTACCATAACTCTAAACTGAAGCTTAAGTTAGTTACGAGCTAACACTCGTAAACTATCAGTAGACAAACTTGTAAATTGCCTAAATGCCAAAGCAAGACTTCTAATTAATAATAAATTACGACGATTTGGCTAGGAGCACGAAACGCAAGCATAATTTTAATATTTAATTAATTAGCTTAACTCAGCGACGTGCGAAGCGCATAAATTCCGAAATTTGTCTCTCTTAACGTATCTATAAAAGCGCAGAGAAACGTGCTGCTTGTTGCATCGGCACGTTTCTCATCTACAAGCATCGATTCAAACGCGCGTCGATGCATAACGTCTTCTAATTAAACGCTAATTGCATTAAGATTTCCTTTTATCTCGTCATACCGCAAAACACCATAGACCTCTGTAATGTTAACAGATGATTTAATCCTGGTATGTCGTCTACATCTTGTGATAAGTATCATCACCATCAAGAAGTGTGTAATTTGTGTCATTCTTAGAGTAATCTCGTTAGACACGCTTATTCTGACTTCTTGCTTCCTGTTTTCATTTCAATTTTCACCTTGTAGTATTACTAAGTAATGTAGCCAATCCGGGTTGAATTTACGTCCTGTCCTCTTTTCTTATAGGATTTGTCCAAGATAAAAAGTGAATTTCAAGGTAAGAAAGAAAAGGACCAATCAAGTCATAAATAAGCAGATATCAGCTTGTTAAATTTTATATGCGAGTTGTAGACACTTTACAAACTTCAAATCTCCTCATAATAAGCAGCGAAATCCTTCGATGGGAATGTTTCAGGAAGATAGGTAGGTACACCTCGAGTACGAGTAATATAAGCAATATAGATATAGAGATTAATCCTCGCCATCATGAAGATGTTATGTAAAGAACGTAGTGACAGGATCGACAGACGGACAGACACGTTTTCGGAATAAATTCACTCCGGAGTTGGTGTGGCGGCACACCACGCAACGCAATTGAATTATCACGCTGAGTGCCCCGCTACTCGTCGATAAACAAGACCGTTCGTAATTTAAACTTGCCAACAATGCCAAATGGTAGACCATTCGTTTGTTGGTCCAACAATCGCATTCGTATTTATTCGCTACGTGCGCCCGTCGTAAATGCATATAAAGTACGTCCGCGAAGTGGACTTTACGTAATGAGCTAGAACGGACGGTGTGCACGGGGCGAACAGCATGGCATAACGTATGCGCGTACCTTCAATAATTCAAATTAAAGGCGTTCCATCCGGTAGCTGCCATGTAGTGTTCTGGCCACGAGCGCAGATAACGAAACTTGTACCACTCATTTGCGCCGTTCTGTCTTACCATAAATATAATGTACATACGTTCTAGATGGAGTAGGTGGTAGGATGGGTTGGTTGGTGTTCTCATGGTTATAAACCATATTTATAGGGAGTATAAATATGCATATGCATAAATGCAATTTACACAAGGTGTATGTACCAACAATACAATTTGATGGTACCCATCGAAATATTAATCGTTTTGCTTCCCACACATAATTGAGGGACAGATGCATCGAAAATAAATACTGCTGATGATCGAAAAAGCTCATTGCCTCTGTTAACCGATTCATTTTGATATCAGGTGAGTGACGATCGCAGCCGAAAAGTCATTTCTCTTCGTGCGACGACACTGATAGATGGTGTGATCCATTCTACCGTGACATTAGACGTCTTCATGACAAAGTGCTACACATACGACGCGACGACAAAGCGGCTCACCTGCAGGTTCGATACGCGCAACTGGACACAACTCTGACCAAAAAACAAAGCGCAGGAAGGCTGCTCAAAAAAATTTGAAAAAGATTCGGGTAAAATGAAAGAACAACAAAATTCATTATGCCATCCATTTTGTTGAAAGGGCATCGACAGAGTAATTGCCCCATGAACAAATTAATACCCGTACCTCGTAGTAAGATATGGGTACCCATACCTTGACCACATTTTCGGCAATTTGACGCTGGGATCTATTGTTATTGGTTTAACTGAAACTTGGTTAAGTGGTATCCACAGGGGGTGACTGTTATTTTTACACGGTGTTCAGCATGCCGTCCGATAACTCACCACCTTACCGACTAACAATTATCATTCCATTGCGCCGGTCATCCTCAAAGTGGACGAGCTGAGCATTTGCATTTTATTAAATGTTCATCGCAGGAGGTGCTGTTTAATTAGTTGTAACGCCGAGCCTCGGCCGGTTCTTTCGATCACATCGTTTGCGTTATTTATGATGTATGATGTGGGGTACCTCATGTATACCAATCACGAAAAAGGTATACCAAAACAGAAATAGAAAAATTCTGGTAGGTTTTGTAAGAATTCCTTCAAAGGCACATTGTCAATATGGTCAAGAACAGAAGGTACACCAGCAGGACTAGGCATCTGCAAGGAGGTAACAACAAGAACACAGCAGAGCACATCTCGAAATGCAATATTGTAAATTAAGCGAACACACACAGGCGGCATGCCTCAATGTGGATGCTATTGTTTAGCACCTACCAAGTTTACGACACACTCACGGGTAAGGTAAAGAAGCGAAGAACAACAACAACAGCAGCCAGAGCACGCTCGTGCACACCACACGAATATAAAACAACGCCGACGCATTTTAGTAATTTGATGACTCGCGCCGGCTAATAGGTTACTACCGGCGGGATTCAATAGCAGATTCAAAATGCAATGTACCAGAGCGACATACCTTGATTTTTCAATAGAATCGTAAACCCGTTCGTTCACTGTATGTGCATACAACCCTAAGAAACTCTTCTCCAAAGTCGAGACACCTCGCATGCACGGATGCCGCCGTTCGGCATGCGCAGATAATAACAATAATTATAATAAAGCATGGCGCGCGATGAAAAAGCGCCCGAGCGAACAATGCGAATTATCGCGGCGAATAATTTCATTTCAGAACCAACAAGAAGTTAATCGATTCTGAATAGCGCGAGCGTTCGCTTTCCAGATCATTTTCTTTCCGCGGTCGAAGCAGCAACGCGCATTCTTCTTCGGACGCGTTGACGCGCAGCGGCCTAGGAGATGACGGACGACGAGCATTGGACTGGACTCACCTGCAACAAAAGCGAAAATTTATTAGTATTTAAGCGGTACAATGAGCGACTAGGCTACTGCATGAACGAAAGCGAAAATGCACAGACGAAGCCACTGCCACGGCCTCTTTAATGATAATGAAAAACGGATACGTTGAAGGTATGCCATATCGCTTGGGTGGCTTCGAATTGCAAGTCACTATGGTTCTATTGCCATTCTATTACTGGATTCATTTTTTAATTACTTTGCAAAGGGTCCATTTCGAATTTAAAGAAATTTAATCCTCTTCAGAATATGAGTAGAAAGCTATTCAGAATTCTGTAGAACGTGGAGGAGACAAGAGGTATTCTAACAATAGTCTAACCTAACTGGTCCTACCAGGCACACCTTGAGTTGAAGCCAAGTGACAAATGACATGTTTAGTTTCTTTTAATTGATTATTTAGGTAAACATCAAAAGATTTAGAAGATTTCCTTACATCATTAAATAGCATTTTGTAGTTTGATGAGACCACCATGAATCCGATTTTTTGGCGACGCTAAGCGAATATACCAAACAACTAAAGATGAGAAGAGCAATGCAAACAGACCTCACTCTTGGCAACTTTCTTTTAGTGTTGGTCTCTTGACCAGAACAAATATTTACAATAAACTGTTGCTTTTATACTTCCATCAAGAGTTCAATTCAAAGTGTGTCGCTCGTTTCCCAAGACGAATTATTTAAGCAAACAATGAACGCACGCGGAAAATCGAGAATACACTACATGCTATAACGTTTTTCCAGCAATCAAAGACGCCCATTGCTCGAAAGTTCTCCCGCAATAAGTCACGATTTACGGTTAGTCTTATAACCATAACAATGGCCAGGTTAATTTATACATAAAAGCGCATAACAATCAAAATCTTTATTTAGGTAATTTATGGGTGCCATCGTACAGAGGTTGTAAATTGTTGGAGCCACTGCGTATGAACCAAGAGACCAACGAGAGAATCTATAACGGCACGGGGAGCCTATAAATTTTTTATCTTGCCGGGAAGCTCTCTACTCATATACGCATACGCTGAATGGTGACAATGTAAATAAATAAGGCATAAATAATACACAATACGCCAGGAAATTACTGTTTTACCTTTATGCATATTGGTTACCATTAAACTCATCCGCAATTATTTATTGCTCATTATCCCACCCCAAAAGCAGAATTTCATTGACTCATGATATATTTCGTGGCATGTTTTTTTTTGCATATGCGAAATGGGTCCCGTCAAAAAATAAAGTTATGATTCGTATGCACTCACTCCCCCTTAAGGTTACCAATCGGTGGTCATCGAATTTATTAAATTTATTAAACCGACCATTATGTATTCGATCGTAACTCCAAACAAAACGACGCGATGCCAACCAGGATCATAAATTCAGTGGTAATGGCTTCTTTGGCACTTCCTTATCCGTGGCAATTGTTTAAATGTTTGCTTTGGAAAGTCAAAATCTATGAGTTTTTATAATTATTGCAAAATCAATCATTTAAGGACATTGAGGACACAAGACAATCGTAAACTGTAAGAGATTTATGAGTCAATAAGAAATGACATTTTATAAATCCCATCATCTACGACGCAATGGTTTAAATATGAAATTATGTAGCATATAACAACCTACGTCCATATACATTTTATAATTGTTGCATGCGCACAAGATTATTATGCTTGGCGCAGTATAGTAAGGATTTTACGATGCAACGCTAGACTAGTCTCGCAAGCCATATAGATGCGCGTGCATTTGAAATTCAACTTTAAAAGGTTTCCAAACGAATGTTGTAATAATAAGAGTTGCTTATTGCATTGGTACGACATAAGCATAAGCGGCGTTTCCTTATTTAAATGAAAATAGAATCTGTCCAGAAGTTAATTTCCTAATCATATTCATTCGACCGCGTATTTATTAACTGCTGCAGCTACCAGCTTTTGCTTTTGCTTCGTTTATGACATATTATGTATGCAATGCCATCTTGAATCTGCGTGTGAATTATGAGTTTGCTTCGCTCGTAACTTTCAAATTTATTGCGTCTATTATTGTGAGTTCACCGCAAAAATTTGTATGACATGGTGTGGTCACAATACGGTAGGTAAGGTACCCCAGGTATCAAAAGGGGTACCAAGGTAAGTAAAAGCTTGTAGAAGTTTGATGTTTGGCATAGTCAAACAAAACCACAGGTAAAACGCCGGTAGTTCAACATAACATGAATACCATTAGTTTACATTGGGCTACCTACAGTTCTAATGTGAAGGTAATGAATTGGAATTTGGCCCTTGTCTGTCGGTAAGATTCAAAGACTTTTGTTGATTTGGCAATAAATAAAAGTCCTTTATGACTAGGTCGTGTTCAGTTGCATCTCTTCTCGTGTTATAGCGTAACCAACATCATCAACAGGTAGGTTTACAAATATGCAAGCAAAGCAATATAACAGTTAGCTACTCACAGTCCTGTACAAAAGGACATGGACCAAAGAGATTGATTTATGATTGATTTGTACAAAGGAGAAATCTACTGGATTATCCCACATCATACATACAATTTACCCAGGTAATAAATTTGTCATACACTCATCAAATATTAACTAAACATTTCCGCATCAGTGATTGAACATACCAGGAATACGTGAATTTTATATTGGTCATGATAAATTCCTCATAAATGTTTCATATGCCATTACCAACACCGTAACACGCCCTAACGATCATCTCTGATATTTTTATTAGCAAGAAATATTACATCATCGTGGTATGCAGCTGCTGTCCAAAAGCAATGACCAAAAAGCCGCCCAAAATGACACTTGTCTGAATAATTTGCCACGAAATGACGAAATCGTTCCTGTCATCCTTACATCACGTCAGCTTACCATCGAAAAGCTGAGGATTACACCGAATACTCGACCTGAATTATTTCGTAATTTATCGACGAACGCATTACATTGTTGCTGTCCTACCTTGTAAGCCTACTTAAATCAAGAAGAGTGTGTGGTGTTCCAACAACTTCCTTATAAAATATTTACACATAAAATTAGACACGCAGCGTCGTTCGCAATAGCGGAATGGAATGATACAAAGAAGAAAAGGAACGATACGAAGAAGCGTCGCTTGATGCCTTTTTTTGTGTTGCGCAGAGCACACCATGTAAATACATGTAAATTACTTCTTTTGTATAAAATTTATATTTACACAGTACGGACGCACTTAATGTCGCATATTATAACGCATCGCTTTTTTACGACGCACGCCAGTGACGTTTATTGTCGAATTTACAACGGCGATAGCGGGATCGGGCCAGCGCGAGTTTTCTTCTATTGCCCGTTTTCCGTTGGCACACCACGAATCTATTTATTGCTGAGAAACGAAGAAGAAAGAAAGGAAGATCTCGAATTTATAGCGATCGAATTAAAGGGACAAATTTTATAGGAACAAATGAAAGAGGACTTAATTGAAGAGGAGGTATACCTTGAGAGGTGTACCATGAAAAAAGCTGAAAGCTTTTGAGGCGACAACACAAATCCCAAACACATTAGAATTGTGTAGGCCTAACAACGATTATATGCATATGTGACCAATAGAAGACATTAACAATGAAGAAGTTTGAATGAAGATTTGAAGAGCTTCCATTTTAAGCCTTTTGTATGCTATTGTCACTCACAAAAGTCTGGAGAATTGAAGAGTAAATGTTTGTATAATTGGATTTGTTTAAGAATTACTTAAAGTTCTTGCTTTTACACAATTATCGTAAAAGATTGCTGAGACTTTCAAAATTCGAGTGGTTTAATGAACCAATCAAAGAAACGATGTCGTTTCTCGGTAACACGGCGTGTAATCGCACACAATATTTGACATTTTAGCATGGCTACATGTTGTAAATGCGTGTTGGCTGCGTATACATAATTTTACATAAAATATTCATCATTTGATGTATGACAATAACACGAGCATAAATAATCCCAGGCGCGAGGAACTCAGCCAGCCGGCAGCAGAAATGTGCTGTGTAATAATCGCGAAAAGAGCTTTCGCTGAATGTCCGATGTCCGCGTTGCTTGTTAGTTACTGGTGTACCACGAAGGGAACGTCCGTGTGTGGCTGCAAATGCGAATGTTAAACTGTTTAGTAAAAAGTAGTGAATTCCTTTTTCTTCTCGCGAGAACGAGTAAAGCTTGACACTCCGCAATCTCAGGGTTTATATACGAGGAGGAATACATTATGGAAAATCAATTACACCCGTTGAAACGTTTTATGCAAAATAGGCGATGCTATTAATGATATATACTTGTAATACTTGTTGTCCCTTCTCTTCTCACTTTAAATTTAAGTTTAGATCCATTTGTTTAAAACCTCAGTGTTATCTATTTGCGTGAGTGTCCTGGAATGTTAAAGAGAAGCTGGAAATTAAATGTCGACCAACATTTTTTTTTATCTAAACGTGCGCTAGTCCAAACGTACCGAAAATGAGATAAACACGCCGTTCATAACCGGCAGTTTTCGACAATTTATTAAAGATAATGATGACACACAACTGGCGCGCAACAGACTTTGAAACTAAAGAAAACGAACGCATTCACTTTGTCGTTAGCGGGTACCTTCTCTGTTTCATTAAGAGAAGGTATGCTCTGAAAAAACAGTTTGGTTTCTTTCTATCCCTATGTGTGGAAACCTACTAACTAAACAGTCGATCCTAATCTTCAACTGATGAGAATCCACTTTTTTATTATGCACCTTCGTCCAGTCGTAAACTAATAAATGCAAATAAATTTCGCCGAGTGTCTTTCTTCTCCTTTGTCTTTCGACACCCCCTGTTAAAACGTAAAACAAAAGATCTCGCCTTGCAATTTCTCCCTCAAGTCCGCAACACGCTTTTTCTTAACTCATTTGTCTCCAGGTCTGGTCGTTTGTTTATTTTCTTTGGCACATTCCCTACTTGTAGGTGTAGACTGTAGAGTACTCTGGTGTTGTTGCATCGCTCGCGAGTAATAAAACACGAAGGAGAAGAGTCGAGGCGACCTCGTTGGTGACGACAACGCGTTATTGCCCAATTAATAACGAGCGCAAGGAATCCAACTACATGAAAAAGCCATCTTCGGGGGAATATTAAAACATCCCCGGTCGTCTTGTAAATAAAACTAAATGAACACGACGAGCTGTTAAGATACTGGCCGATGTTAATGGTCGCTCGTATATCATCGTCATGGTATGCCTCACGCAGGATTCTCTTGCGTGTATACACTTTGAGTTCATTTCGTTTTAGAAACTCTCAGTAAATCTAACTATGTACAACTCACTACAAGTTACTGCTTCACAACTTGCACCACAGCTACAGCTTCTTGGAGGAAAACTGATGGTACCCAACTATGTTCTGAGATATGTACTCGTAAAAAAGACTCTACAAGCTAACTAAACTAGATAGATTTTTAGCAAAAACAGAAATGGTAACAAATTATATCCTTGGACAGAAAGTGGTTTTGAATAGATCACAAGGTAGCCGCTGAATGAAGGAGGAAATATGGACCTTATGCAAGCATGACGAATTCGAAAATTATCTAATTGCGACTGATAACCGATGAAAATCGTCTGCGGCAGTATAATAAATAAACAGCATGCGCGTGAATCAATTTTCGAGCAAACACGTCCGCGCAAATTGTGGTACACCAGCAGCTTGAAGAGTCCACTATTACTGTAACAAACACCATTTTATATCGAAGAGCGTTTTATGTTTTATCTGCTTCCCATTTTCTATTTGTTTTGTATAACTATATATTTATATTGTGGATAGACAATAACTGATTAACTAAACAATAGAATCCGATAGTCGTAGAAACAACGGCAGTAGTTTAAATTTAGTTTGCATCCTTCGAGGCATTACACGTATTTAATCCGACACGGAAAAACACTCTAATTGAAATTAATTGCAAATTTCGCACGAGCGCCTACTGCTTTGCTTCGAGTCAATGCAATGCGAAGGCTACTCGCGAATTGAAATCATTTTGTAATTTAAATAACTGAACGAAGATAATGATTATTCGAGTGTAACTGCTTCTTCTTACTTAGACGTTCCAGATTATTAAACTGGATGTAAATTGAATTCCAATTTATCGTTAATAAAATAATTCTTTAAAAAAATTTCTAGAAGTTTGAAATTTCCGATTTTAATTTTAAAATTTAAATGGAAAGTAAAAAGATTTTTAGAAAATTTTCTGAAACACTTTATAGATTGACCATCCTACATACATAATCTTACATATATTGCAAACATAAAAACTTTATTATTCCATTTGCATATAAATAAATAATTTAATGCAGTTCTTGCAACATACGCAGAACAAGTTAAAAGATATGTCGTTCAACTCTTGAGCATCCGTCATGTTAGTACAAATTCCTTACTTTTGTCCATGCAAGACGAAGTAAGTACAATCGTTGAGTTAGAGCCGTAGAAATTTTTATTTTCTTTGGAGAAAAATTGAGAACATCGCGGCGACAAACGACAACACCTCAGGTCGACACTCGACAATAAAAGCAGCGGTTATATAAAAAGCTGTGAACACAAGACAGCGTGGACGATCGTTCGTACCCGTGTCCAGGAAATAAATCTTCATGCTAATTTGTTCCGGATTACAAGATACTTTTCAACGCCTCTCATAGCCCCATTACAATTGAAACAAGTTAATGCGACGATGCCTGCGATATCCACGGTTCGAATTGTTGACGACTTTAGTCCATTTCGTGAAGATTGAAAATTGGAAGTCGTATTCTCCCAGGCAGTGCGGAAAAAGGGTTCATCAGTCGAATGCGCATCGACTATGACCTATCTATTGTTATAGAACGATGATTTAATGCATGGGAAAGCTCGTTAATAACAATCGGTCGCTAGGCTAGTTTCGTTCAATTGTAATGAGTTAAAAGTTAGAAGGCGTTAAATGCAATCGATGTCGTTTTAGGGTGCGTTCCGCGACCACTTGGCGATTGCGATGCGTGAACGAACCTAAACTACAGTTACAATTATTGGGCTCACTCACGAAGGTTTTTCTTCTCGTTGGGCGTGCAGGCATACATAATAAACGAAGGAAATTGGTACGAGGAGTTAGTCGGTTGCGCTGGGATGCACAATCTATAAT